>JAAAKE020129926.1:0-14490 GCA_010014785.2 Anisolabis maritima | reverse complement strand
TTTTGACCTTGAGGGGCCGGATCACTCTGCTGCTCTTCTTCTCCCCTTTGGATATTCTATAAATAATTTTTTTGCTTGGTCTAACTAAATAATATCTCAATTTTTATGGTAAAGAAGTCTAATAATGATAAAACATTTGCTATTTATAAGAATATTTTGTATCCCCCTCACTCCCTCTGAAAAATTCGTAATCGCCACTTTCGTAGGCGACCAAATGAATTTCATATATGCATGTTAATAAACGTAATTTCCGAATTGACCATCTTTTATTTAGATCCATTCCATGTCAAAAATAAATAAACAAAACGTCAACTTGACATTTTTGGGACACTTCTTTAAAAGCGTTCATATTGCTCTTGGCATCCAAATTAATATAAATATAATATGAAAAAGAAGAAAAGGACAAAAGAAATCGTAACTGAAGTAACTTGATTAGGAAGGAACATATTTCAAAAGTAAATGTAATTTATGTATGTTTTCAGACTAAACATGTTTTTTTTTTTTTTTTTTTTGCAACTTGGCTTGGAGATAGATTTTGCTGGCAAGCTCAATTCGGGGAGAAAAGGTCTCGTCCGGGGAATACGCAGGACAGCCAAAAACACATCTAATCAGGTTAAGCCGGCGCCATTTTGAGTGCGTGGGAGGGCCCACCCCTCGGTTAGGGGGACGAGGTCCCCCCAAGCCCGGGATCTCCTCCCCAAACCCACCTCTCAGGCTCAACTTATTTCTTGACCTCATTCTATCGTAGATTGTTTATTTATCCGCCACAAAAATTTTCTCAAATTCCAAACCCCCCCCCCCCTTTTTTTTTTAATTTTCGTATAACACTCAAAAAGTTATATTTAAGAAATTATGATCTTTCCATATCTTGTGGTTCCTTGAGTTCAAAAAAATAGTTTACGACCGAACGGTTTGACGGATTGAAACAATTTTATTCATAATCTTTTAATCAAGGGCCAACTGTTAATACAAAAACAAAAAAACACTATTGCATAAAAAAGTGTGACGTAATACAGATGAAAACTCATCTCTCTTTGCGTTTTCAAATTAGAGATTTAAGGAAATAATTTTTTTATATTTATTTTGTATTAATACTACAAACAGTCAAAAATATTTGTATATTTTACGCTTCTCTTGGATTTAGAAGGAGTGGGGCGCTAATATTCAACGTTAAAAAGGGGGAGGGGTGAAAAAAAGTTGAAAAACTTTGGTTTATTACAGTGAATTTGGGAATTTACTAATATCTGGAAGATAAGGGAAATTTTTTCTACCAATATGCATGTACAGTTAGAGAAAATAGAATATATCATTCCTGCCATTTCCACGTCTTTTTCGGCACTCCATATTTATTTAAATTAATTAGTAGCCAATATACAATAATTTAAATAAATTTCCTTTCCAGGTCTGATTATTATTTAAATATAAAAATCTTTAATTCCGATTCTAAAAATGAAAGACAATAACAGACTTGAAAAAAGTAGAGATTGGATTTGTATTTTCGCCCACTGTTTAAAATAAGAGTAGAAAAGTTAATTGAATTATTTCACTTGCGTAAAATAAATAAATATTTTCTCCAAGATAAAAATATGATGACGTTTTCTCTCTGTCTCCCTCAGTTGAAATAGATAATGAATCGAAAGAAAGAAGGAAAGCCCTCAAGTAACAACTTGCACTGTAACATGGTCTAGTTTTATCAAGTTCAAGTTGCAGTGGTGCCTCCAGCTAATTTGATAAGGAGGCTGTCATAGATAACAAGCCAATTGCCTGGTTCCGGCCCGATTCGTTCCGGACTGACTCCGGCCCAGAAAGCTCGTTAGCGCAACGGATGTCTTTTATTGCAAAACACTTTTGGCCGTTGTTTCGAGAACATTTGTACCCCGGGGGTTGTTTAATGGCTGTTCAAGCTTATGTTCAAACAGCCGAGACTTTTTTAAATTCGACTCACAGATTCCCTGGATGTGTGTGGTATATTATTTTTCCCCATTGATGATGGCGACGGAAAGTTAAGCCATTATTACGTTAAATAAAAAAAAAAAAAAGATTTTTAGAGTTCAAAAATTAACCAGACGATGAGAAAAAAAGGAGGGAAAAAATTTAATTTTCTTTAATTTCAAAATATTATAACTGTCCATCTGCAAAGGCACTAATCACATATCTAATAATTTAATTTGCAAAATAGAAAGCCTAGAAATATGAAATTATCCTCTTAATGTTATATATCTTCCTTCAAAAAACTCTTCTTTAAGTCCTGTGATTAATTAATTTCCTCTCTGTAATTAGCTCTGTTATTGCTTTTGCAAAATCAATAGAGATTCGGTTTATGTACGTACAGTAAGCGCGGAATATTATTCCTTTGTGTTATTAAATTTTATTATATTATTAATAAATTTCAATTTATATGGATAAAATAAAGAATTTTGAAATTTAATTGGTGATTACGAGTTGCCCGCACTAAGATTGGCATTTGTCTTCTTTCTATTACTCGTCCTTTCTTGTTATTTTTCATTTTGTTGTTTCTAATCGTTTCTTTAATCCTTTATATAATCCTTGATAATAAGAATATATTAATAAATATAATTAGTTCTTATATAGTTATAAGTTAGGCTATTTATTCACTTCGTTGGAAATATCTCAGTTATTTCTGAATTTTCAAATAAATCAAAAGATAAATATTAAAATATTACTCTTTTTTATTTTTCAAGATTTTTTTGACTTCACAAGGTTTCGATCTTCATATGATCATCCTCAGTGCTTAGAAGTTAAATTTTTTTAAACCTTGAAAAATAAGAGAGAATTATTTTAATATTTATCTTTTGTTTTATTTTATAACTCACAAACAACTGAGAATACTTAGGAACCTGTATCAAATTTTTAATTAATTAAATATAATTACTATTGATGGAGATAGATGGCTACCGATTTTTTTTTTTTTTTGTAAAATAATTCTAACATTTTATATATTTCTAAATAATAAAATTTCGTATTAGAGATATAAAAAAATGTTTAATATCAATATATTAACCTTCTATAATGTATTTAGATATATATCCATCAATTCTACTTCTTACTTTATTGACGGCTGATATATTTAAGAAAAGTTACTTAAAAGTATTTATGTTGATAATTTAACACTTTTCCATTCCAAAAAATAGATCAATAAATTCCATTATTTGAATAAATAAATATGGCGTCCAAATATAAAATTAAAAATAATTATTAATAAAATTTTCCAATTAATTAATTATTTGAAACATTTGGTTTTGGATTTCAAAGCATAAAACCCAACTTTTCTTAGTGATAGGTTCTTCTTGGTTAGGAAATAAAAACCCACCCCAAGTAAGTCCCCACTCTCTTTTTAGTGACACATCTTTCAATTTTTTTCTTTTCGTTCCCTGTCTTTTAACTTCTTCAAATGAATTAGTGGACCATTGAAGGAAAATTATATATACGGATGCTGACCTTTTAACCCAGGTTACATTCCAATGTTTTCAGTATAGGTTTTTAATTTGTTGCTTATTGCCGCCATCCCAATTTGAATTTCAAATTTCCCTCTCATTTAGTTTTCAAATGAATGTAATTTCATTCTAAATATATATCAATTAAATATTATGATGAGGTTTTTCCTATTTTAAAAGAAGATGGACCAAAATGATTAGAATTCGTTAAAAAAAAGAATATATAATTTATTTATTATGTTAACAAGTAGCTACTTTCAATAAAAATTTTGAATATTTTTGTATTTCAGATAAAAGCCAGAGAAAAAAACGCCATCATATATTTTTATTTATTTATTAAGCTTTTCTCTCTTTTTTTTTTTTTTTTAGTTAATAAATAAAAAGCCGACCCCTTCTTCCATTAGTTGAAAATACTATAAATTGCCCTTGGATAGTTAAATAACTCGGTATTTACGACTCGGAACTGAGTCTTTCTCGGATCGATTCCGGGGCCAGGTAAGTTTAGGCCCTTGGGGGCGGCCCTACCAAAAAGGAGCATGGACGCCGTGACACGTTCAGCCATCAACCGGCGCCCTCCAATGATCCATCTTTTCGCCCCCCTTTTTTTCCCTTCGACTGTTAAACAACTTTAGACCAAACTTGTGCAAAAAGAATGCTCGCCACATGCTTCCTTCCCTTCTTACAAACTGGCTTATTGTTCAGGTCATCCACCTTGCTTGCCTTTCTTTTCAAAAGAAAAATCTAAGCGAGTCAGCAAAAATTTTGAGAGCTATGTATTCAAAAGATAAAATTAATCATCAAGAATTTTAGTCTTTTATTATTAAGTTAGAAAAAAGATTAGGAACTAATTCTATTGATATATAATTTATTTTAATTTCATCCGGTGCCAATAGATGTCCACGATTAATTGGTAGACAGATGAGTGAAATAAATAATCATTGTAATAGGCATTAAACAATTTAGTATATCTAAAATAAAACTAAAATTTGTTACAAATAAAAGTTGTGAAACAAAAATATAAGAATTTCAAATATTATAATTTCTCTTTGGAAAAGAGGAATCTATAAAATTCGAGTAAGCATAAATTTCGGATTTCAAGAACAAAGTATTTAAAAAAGGAAGGTATTTATTGGACTCCATCACAAAGAATTTCATTTTGTGATTTAAAAATTAAAATTTTCCATTGGATTTTTTACTTTTTTATTAAAATTTTTGATTTCTCTTTTATTATTGATTTAAAAATATTTCACTTGCAAATATAAATTTTTTTTACACTGCTATGATACTTGAGCCCATGTAGCCGGTTTCCGGTTTTGAATTTTTTTATTATACTCCCCGAAAATTTCTCCTCCAGGAGCCTCGATCGTATTATTCAAAGTCGAGCGGATTAGGGCACTAGAATTTTGAATTTTAATTTCAATATGGTATCAGACTCAAATCCAACAAAATAAGATAATTAAAAATTTATTATTTTAAAATTCATTTATAACTTTTTTCTAAATGGGTACTGTAATGTTAGGCGGTGCTCTACGAATAATTCCTTAATCGCAATTACACGCTTGATGTTGAGTTGATTGTTTGTAAATGGGATCTGTGAAGAATATCCAAATATTCCAGTAACAAGTTTATTCCAAGGGAGAGAAGTGAGAGTGAGATGAGAAGAAGAAGAAGAAGAAAGAAGAGATCCTGGGGTCGGGGGGATGGGCAATGTTGGGATTTAATGAAAGTACGACGTCGTCTGGTGGTTCAAAGTTGGAATCTTGGAGAAAATTTTAAGTGAGAGATTTGTGAATATATATATATATATATAGGATGTTTGTTCCCCCGAAAATGAAACATAGCAAATCCACTAGGTGGAGAGAAGTTCACTCTGGCATAAGAACTACTTAACAAAACAACCTAGAGAAACATTCCTTTAAACATCGTATAAAATATTATATATATATAAAACTATTATGTTTAACTTAAAAAATAAATTTTTTGTAAATCTTAAAATATTAGATTCTTAAGTCGATTAATAGGCTTTTACTATCAGTTAGGTTCGGATAAGTAAGTCGTTTGGTGAAAGCACACATCCTCAAAAGAAATTGGACACTTGTATTAATGGATGTTTTACCTATTAATAAATTTATTATTTTCGGATTTCATGTAGATCTTATAATTATCCAGGAAACCAAAAATACCGGTTGTCCAATTAAATTTGAAGTGGATAGTAAATTTCTCGATTGCAACCATTATCAACTTAATTGGAGAAAAAAGACGTCAATCAAAAATTTCTCCTTCTCTCCCCGAAAGGGGATGGCCCCTGTTCAAGTCCGGGAGACACTAAACATGCCCAGTTAAAACAATCATCTCGCAAGCAATTATCTTAAACGATATATTGACTTAGAGTCCCTTGGGGCATTGTTTTGAAATCCACCACCTTGATCAAAACAAAAAAGATAAAACATTTTTAGCGAGGTGAGTTTGTATTTAGTTGGGCCAAACGAACTTTTCCTTACCGAGTAAAATATATTTTGAGTCTTATAATAATATATTGACGAGTGCGAGGTTTGTAGGGCCGTGTAAAGGTAGTACATCCGTTGCGAAAGCGGATAATTCTGATTCCAGGGCAGGAATTATGCCCAACCAAACAGAAACTCATCTCGCTAAAAATGTTTCATCTTAAACGATATGCTGACTGGGTAATACAGTCTATTGGGCATTGCTTGAAGACCACAAACTATTTCAATCGTTATCAGTCGATATTAAATCAATTCATTTTCTTGCATTAATATCAGTTATTTTTATTGACATCCTTAACCCCCTTTTAAACGGATTTTCTTTTTGGTTTTTTTCTAATATAAATAAATAAAAAAAAAAAATTACATTCTTCATTACATTTGGCCGGCTTTTTTATTTGCAACTCAGGATTTTTTCCACCCTTTTTTTTTAAGAAGAAATCATGTTGTTTTTACATATATTCAATTTTTTCTACATCTCTTTCATTAAGGTGTTATAAAAAACCTCTTAGTATAATCACATCACAAAACTTTGCCCTCCTTGCCTCTTAATAATGAATTTTCTCTTAATTATCATTAATTACTATTAAAAAATTTTTTTAAAAAAAGCAAAAAATAAAAGCCATATTTAAAGAACATATTTTGGGTTTTTTTTCTCCACTTATACAATAGCAGGACAAATCTCGAAGATAATTAATGATTAATTGCTTTAAAACATCTAAAAATTCGTATTTTTTTACTCTAATATGAATATATTTTCTCATTTAAGAAATGGAAATCACCTCCATTTTATTATAATATTATATTTATTCGTTGGTAAACTGCACATATGTGTGTGTCTGTGGATAAAGTTCGCAAGCCGGCGCGATATTTGCCAATTCGTGACCCGTGACCGCTTCAAGAGAAAAATAAGGAAGAAAAAAAAAAAAAAAATAATCGGAAAACGGAAGGAAAAAAAATGAAGGCATATCGATAGCTCGCAACATTTCGCCAATTGGGAATTTTCAGTTGCCGATTTAGACATAAGATTTCCGGGCAGGTATTTGCGTCGTTGCCAGTTTGTTTGATTATGCATCAAACGTTTTGCTCTATTTGTTCAGGCATAAACCGATTAGAGACGAGGCTCTTCTATGATCAACACTCACCTGGAAACATTCACAATAACATTTCGGTTAGAATATCAAATGGGATTGCAAGCCGGGCTTTATTCAACGAGATAATAAAATTTCTTTTTATCGAAACGTAGAAAAAAAAAAAAAAAAGGAAAGAATAAAATAACTGTGCAAATAAAAAAGAATAAAAGAGAATTCAATAACTTACTGGAAAATTAAATTATAATTATATTATATTCTTGCATTTTAATTAAGAGGATTGAATATTTTATTTCCCTTTTTTTCGTTTAAATTAATGTAAGATCCTTTGATTGATACTTTTAATTTAATTAAAAATTTTTTAAATTAATTTATAATAAAATAGACAATTGATTAGTAAAACAAATAAAAATTAGCTCTCCAGAAATAAAATCTGATTTCTCTAAAATTTACTTTTGTTCGTAACACAAGAAGGGTCATCGTCTCAGAATATCTCTGTCAATTCCAGTCTTCCTTCCCATGACTTCCTAATCTTTTTAAAATTTACAATTTTTCCAACCATCCACATCCAACCTGAAAAAGTATCTTCTGAAAACTTCTTTTTGAATTGCACACTCTGTCTTAATCTTGCTCTTTCTAGTTGCATGCAACTACTTGTCATTATACAATCCCCTTCAAAAGCAATTGGACAACCTCTCTCCGTTGTTTCGTCTTAATGAATAATTAGAAGACCGATATGAAATCCGAAAATAATAGATTCATTAAAAAGTAAAACATTATGCAATTTGATGATTTTGAATTGCATGTTACTTTCCTAAATATTCATTAAGACTAAACAAAGGAGACAGGTTGTCCAATTTCTTTTGTGGAGGATAGTAGTTCCTTTAGACCCTATGCATTAATAAAAAAAAAAATGAATGAACAACAGAAAAAAATAAATAAACAAATAGATAAAATAAAATAATAGAAATAAATTGTATAAATAAATGTAATCATAAAACTCGTTTATAAATAAACGAAGAACCCGATAGGTGTGTCAATACGGTCCATGGAAATGAAAATATTATTTAAAATGTGTATATATATATTGATAACGAATAAGAAAAAAATAGTGGTTATTTTAGATTTCTATTAATACTCAATCACTCCTCCCTTTCCCGAATGGGACTGGTGGGGGAATAAAAATATTGCAATTGTTATTTTTCCATTCTATTTATTTATTTTTTAAATTTTCATAATAATAATAATAATTATTATTATTATTTGAATAATAATTTTTTTTCTAGAGGGCTGATCCAACCCCCCCCCCCTCCTCAAATATCGATAAATATTTTTCAGCGTAAAATATCTCCAAACAATTTTTTTTCAATACTAAATTTACAATGCAAGTCTTAACCAGAATTCAATTCCATTATTGTTGTTATAGTTTTTTTTTTTACCTTCAAACTAGTATTAACTTAATTTTGGGTCGTAAATAATTTTTAAAAAAATTATTCTCTTATAGCACTTCAGGGGGAACTCTAGATTTCCAATTTCCCCCTCTAAATGCCCCCGCTAAAAAAATGTACTATACCCATTAAAAAAATTTTTTTTTTTAAATAAAGTAAATTGTTATTTATTGATTTTAAAGACAATTCAAAAGAAAAAAAAAGACAAGTGAAAAGTGCAATTTCCTCTCGGGCAATTTCCTTTAAAATTCAATCAATTCTTCTTCCAGTGTTGATAGTGCGTGTAGTTTTTTTTATTAGACAACATAATTTACATATACTTTTTTTTTCTTATTCCACATTTTTTAGTACCGCCTAAAAGGTTTATTTCCGGTGAAATTCAAATACTTTATTTTCACACGATTACTTATATAAATATGATAAAACATACCTTGAGGCTTATTTTTTAATAATATAACAAGTTTATAATCTAGTCACTGTTTTGAAAAATAAACTCCTATCCGAATGAAATATTGATTAAAAAATAAAAATAATATTCTTGAATTAGAAAAGTAAACAAAAAATAACTGATAAGAAAATTATTACAATATAAATTTTGTTTGCTTTTTTTTCACATTATTGACTAATAATAACTATATTCACTTCAGTCATGCCAACAAAATGTTTGAATAAAAAATTATTTTTATTTATAAAACGGCTATTTATTTATATACTAGTAATTGTGTTTATTTTCAATTACAAAACAAATTATTAATTTATTGATTGTTATAGTTTTATTTATAACCAATATTAATATTGTTTATTTGTCGTTGATATTTTTATATAGAAAAGGGCCGTTTTCTAATAACCACACTCTGCTATATTCACAATAAGACGTCACACCTATGTCATATGAAGTACAAGTTCAATTAAATTCTATTAAGTTCGATGTCACGTGATAGGTCACTCGCACTAAATTTATAGTAATTGCCGTTGTACACTTGGATGAAGTTAGCAATGGTAGAAATAATTGCGATTGGAAAGTGTACACTCTAACTTTTGGAAAACAATCTAGAAAACACGTTACGTCACACGACCGGGTAATTCAAAAAATATTTAATGAATGGTCTTTTATTTATAAATGTATTATCATATAGTCTTTGTGATTTGATAATAAACACAAAAAAAACTTGCAAAACTTGTTGCTGTCCATATAACACCTTCGTATCGTTACAAAAATTTTCTTAAACAAAATATTTTTTATTTATTTTTTTTTTTCAAGTCTTAATTTCACCCATTCACTTTTATTATAAAATATTTTTGTTTATATTTGAAATTTTCATAATAAATATAAATGCAAACATAAAATAAAACATAAAAAGATTAATTTATTTTGATATTTAGTTTTTCAAGTAAAAATAACTTCTCGCTCCCCTTAAACCATTAAAGAATTACTGTGAAGTTAATGAAGCTTAAGATTCACTGCACTTCAATAAAGCCAGTCGTTAAATTATTAAATTAAAACTAAATATCTTATGGAAAAAAGAAAACATTCGCCTTATTTCTTTAGAAATTTTAGAAGAATGTCAGGTGATTAAAGATTTTATTAAGGCGCCTCTTATTTTATTAGTTCTTTTCTTAAACTCCATAATTAAAATATTTTTGTCATCTTTATGAAAAGTTGAGTTATACTTTTAAGAGGCACATTGAGTAATTTATAATTCAAAGATTATAGTTAAATAATTATTAATATTAACTTTTTAAATAATTTAATTCCTTTAATTTACATGATTTTTTGCCCCCTTTAAGATGAAGGGCGCTTAAATGAATATTTTTTTAATAGTTTTTTTTTTTTTTTTTTTTTTTTTTTTGGTGATAAATGGCCATGGAGCTTTCTAGGAATCGAACCCACGATCTCAGAATTTTCTTGAAATTTCAGAAAATGTTGACCTATTTTTTTCTCCTAATTTTCAGAAATGCCAATTTTCTCTTTTATTAAAGGCTGCTTAATTTGTATGAAAAAAATAAATATTATTTTAGTTTTTATTTTTATAATTAGTAAGATAATGAATAATATTTTTAAAAAATTTTCTTTAAAAGACAATTTCATTTTTTACCACCGATTTCGGCTCTTATTTAACCTCCTCAGGTTTACTTTTAGTAAATTTTGATATATGTAAAGAAAGTAAAGTAAATTACTATAATAATAATTGATAATAAATAAAAATTATACATTACCTTGGTAATTACTAAAATAAAAACCAAAATAATATTTATTCTTTTCGGAATTATTTTCTTATAAACATTATAAAATTTGATATTTTTAAACTTTAAAACTTCCATGGCTCTCTATCCAAAAAGAATTTGATAATATCTGCTAGATCTATTTTTCAAATTAAAAATAGTCTCACATTTTTTAGTTGAGTTGGCTCTTCTTTGATGTCATTCATTCTATTACTTGAGATGGTCCACTTAGTGAGAAATATCAACATTTTTTGTATAAGACTTATTTTAACTAATTAAATTTCTTAGCCCTACTATCATCAATTTTTTTTAAATATAATAAATAAATTCAAAATTGAAATAATTCTATTTGCAAACAAGGTAAGACTTTGTGGATACTAATATTTTCCTAAATGATAAGAGTGGTACTTAGTGATATGCAATATAAATAACACTTCATAACCGGAATGGAATATAAATATTTATCTGATAGATCATTTCGATATCTAAATAGATAAGACCTGAGGTCTAAACATGTTGAGGTTTATCGCTCGTTAACGGATTAAACTTTGCATATAGGTGATAGAATAAACAAAGCAAATACTTACAAGCTTATTTTGAATAATAAATAATTAAACAATATTTTAAATATAAGCAATATGGCGAAATTATGGAAGTAATTATACCTTCATTTGTATAAAAAAAAAAAAAAAAGTAATCTTTATTATTGAATTAAATATATATTTATTATTACAAAACAAGGAAGTGGAAATCCATTCTAATAAAAAAGAAAGTTATTTTTTGGAGTAATCAAATTGTTGACAGACAAAGATAAATTATTACTATATTACAATAAGACAATATTTCTCAATTTTTTTTCATATGTGCCATGTGGCGCTACCAGGCTCGAGCTCCCCTGATCTCTCCATCAGCCTGTGCATTTTATCGTTCTTTTTTAATAAATATTAATCTATATATATCGTATGAGTCTATAAAATAATATAATTAATATTTATTTCCAACACCTCGGAAAAAATGTGCCGTAGCCGGGAATCGAACTCAGAGCCTGACCGTGTTGATCGTTGCACTACCGAAACAAATCGGGCGGGAGTTCTGACTGAGATTCTCTACCTTTTATCGACCTACCCCTTTTTTTCTGTCCATATTTAATTTTTCACTTACGAACCATCCATTTCATGTGCCATCACTAACATATTTGAATTTGAACTTCAAAATATTTTAGGACTTTTGGGCGACTCAGGGAGAGCGTGAGATTTCCTAATTAAACATGAAAATAAAATAGCCTTTCGTTAGAATTCTTATAAAGAGGAAAAGTACCATTTGCATTTGGCATTAAGTAAGCAAGTACACTGATCCTACTTCATTTTTGACTCTCTCTCTCTCTAAGCTGAGTTTAATACTAAACTCACGTGACATAAAAAAAGCATCACTAAACCGATTATCTATCTAATCTCAGTTGAGTGACGATGTTTGACCAGGTGATTTCTGTTGTTACAGGTGTCCAAGGTGAAGGTGCAGGAGTGCTCTGTCTACACCACGTGTTGGGAGTGCTTGGGTGCCAAAGATCCTTATTGTGGCTGGTGCTCCCTCGAAAACAAGTAAGCCTTTCGTCTACCCTCAGGCCGATTGTAGTTGCAATCACCATTTCCATTTAATTGTCTAACTTTATGACTCACTCCTAGAATATTTTATCATAAGTAATTTTGGTTATTCGTCGACTATTTAAAATTAACCATTGCTTTTTTTTTTTTTTTTTTTTTTTTTTTTAGTTTTGTTTTTATTTCAATAAATACCAAAAACAATAAATAGCAAAAATTTAATTTTTTTAAATTTCACTTAGTTTTTTTTTTTTTTATTATTATATTATAAAAATTCGGTTGTATTTAAAAATGTTTTTTTATTAAAACAGAAGAAGGGACGTTGCTTTTGAGCCTGTTTAGGGAGTGGCCACGTAAAATAATATTAAAATAATTAATGTTTATTATTCATTTATTAATAGATAGCATCAAATTGTGAAGGTTAAGCTTTTATGAAGGTATCTTCCTTAAAAAAAAAAAAAAAAGAGTTGAAATTAATTTTTTGTTTTTGAATAACAAAATGAGCTAACTAGCAATAAAACTTTTTTTTTTTTAAAGATAAATAACTAAGTTTATGTATGTTTTCCAAGAAAATTTTGGACATGACCTTTTGATTTTTTCTTTCTTACTGTTTGTGATTTATTATGAGTTTAGAAGAGCTTGGGTTTCATTTCTGTACAGTAAAAAAAAAAAATTAGGAATATTCTAACAGTTTATAAAAATGTGAGACTGATTTTAAATGATTTATTGAAAAGAAAGAAACGACCTTAAGTTTTTTTTTTTTTTTTTTTTTTTTTATCAAAAATTATCAATAAAAAAATAAATAATTAATGTTTAATCTATCCATTTATTTTTTTTTTGGGGGTTAAAGCGTGTCTGAGATAAATTAATATTTTTTTTTTTTTAGGAGAGCAAATCAAAGCATTCGATTTAATATACAAATTAAAATTCCACAAATAAAATTGAAATAATTTAATAAAATTCAAGCACAAAACATTTATCGAAATGATGCATATTTAATCATTAAAAAATAAATAAATAAATATAAAATAAAAATTGTTTATTAATAGGAGAAAAAAAAATTCTTTTTTCAACTATTATTTATAGAGACAAATCGTAACAAAAATAAAAAGAGAATAATAATAAAAAAATCTAGGTAATACATGTAACCTAACGGTTATTACGTTCCTATTCATATGTGATATCAAGTAAAGGACTAGTACAAAAAAAGAGGTTCAAAAAATAAAAAAAAAAAAAAAAACATTTCTATAATTTCGAAAAATTTCTTTATTAAACAATTTTGACCAAAAGTATGATATAATTATTATATATTAAAACAGACTATATTCCATATGTTATTTCCACCAAATTAGTTTCATAAAATTTTTATTCCATCAGTAATCCTCCGTGTTTGGAGATTTCTCTAATTCATAAAGGGTATTGGCGTGTTATAGGAAGTTTACTTGTATAGTATTTAAGTAGTAGACGTCTCAAAATAAATTTGAGTTTTATTTTCATATACATCTCCTAATTATTTATTAAGACTAAATAAAGTATAGAGTTTTTCTAATTTATTTTGAAACGCTTAGTATCACGCGTTACTGTCTGGGAATGACGAAGAGCCCCCCACTCTATCGCCAGCTTTCTTTGTGATTGGTTGAACTTTTGTTATCTGACCTTGCCTAAAGAGAAAGGGATTATCTTTTCCACTGTTCAGGAGTGGGAGTAATCAGTCCTTCGTTTTGTATTGATTTTTTAATTATTTTTAGATGTAATAAACTTTAATTACATTTTACATTATTAAATTTTATTTCTTTAAAATAATATGAATAAAAAAATGGTAAGATGAATTTTCCAGAAAGTTTTCTCTTGAAGAGCAAAACGAAAATTTAAAGTAGATAAAAACTTGATTATAGCACAAATAAGGTTTTAGAAACATCAAAACGTAACTTGAGATTAGATAAAAACTTTATTCCACGTACGTTATTTTAAGTTTCCTGTTTTTACTACTCTACAGGGAAGCAACTATACTTTTTTCTTCTCAAAGACAACTCGGGAGGCCAATTATATCTCCAGACGTCAAAGTATTTTTTAATTTTCACAAAATTTTTAATAAAATTTATATATCAAAAGATCAGGGCTCGGCATATGTTTCTTTGACTATTTCTATGGATATATAACTATATAATACTATT
>JAAAKE020129915.1:0-14491 GCA_010014785.2 Anisolabis maritima | reverse complement strand
TTTATGCCGGTACATTCTCAAAAATGATGTATCCCGGATTTCGTTTAGGCTTTTTAGTGGTCCCTTTACCCAGCCATCAATATAAATGAAAGAGGGGAAGGGTTTATGTATGTATATTTGTATTAACCTAATACTCTTGGGGTTAAATCGGCTGATAGAAAGAAACAAAATATTTCAAACAGAGAAAGAGAGAAAATGAAAAAATAAAATATTTATTATATTAATCAATCCATCTACTGATTGGAATAAAATTTTTTTTACTAAATTAAAAAATAATATGATATTAAAATGTTATATATCATTTTAAATTATAGAAATTTTTTTTTCTATTAGTGTATAAACAAATTTGGATTATTATAGTATCTATTATTCTTACTTCAGTAGGATAACTTCCAATAGGGTGTAGAAAAATCACGGGTGGAAATAAGTTTGGTATTGATTATTTAGATAACAATTATTTGTGGAGAATATTGAGTTAGAAAATAAAGAACTTCACAGATGGTTGCAACTAGAGGATGGTTAGGTTTGAAGTGTGCAACTCCATATAAGAAAGCAAATATGGGCTAAGCGGCCTATTAAATTTAATTATTCCTGTCCTTTGGTGCAGAGACCTCATTTCAGGTACCAAAGGTCTGTGGCTTGTTTCATTTTCCATCATTTCAAATGATATATAAAATTTTGCAAAAATATATTTATATCATATTGACTAGCAATTAATATAAATAAATATGGACGGTGTCTAAATGGCCTCAGATGCTAAAAAAGAAAAAACTCTTAATAGAAGATTTTCAAGATCATATGTCCAAATTCCATCTTTTTGCTGAAAATAACATACTGACCTAATATGCATCTTGTTTCTGCGCCTTAGCCGTGTACATTAAAGTCAAAGGTTAATAACTTCATTTCATATAAAAAATAAAAAAAAACGGCATTGCAATTACTATACACGCCTTTGTCGCAGTAACATATAATTCATATTTGGTCGATATTTAATTTCCATGTTAAGAGGATATTTGGACATATGAGCACGAAAAACCTTTCTTAAGAGTTAACTAACCAAAATTTAATTTTTTAATGAATTATTAGGCCACCTAATGTGCAAGGAGATCCACACTTCCGCCGCCCACTGGTCGCAGCCATCTATCGAGATCTGTGAAGTTACTTTATTTTCTAACTCAAATTTTATCTAAATAATCAATTTCAAACTTCTCATACTCCGTGATTTTTCATTAAACCTTTTGAAAGATATAATATGTGAGGAGGGACCTTCTAGCTGGGCGTGTAACCTATCTATTTTCTAAGAGTGTTGTGAGTTGTGTCCTTAACGTCTTTCAGGAAAAATAAACATGTGATAGGCAAATCTAATACAAATCAAGGATTTTATTAAATGAAAAATTTATAAATGACATGACAGGAACACTGATCGCCTTCGTGCGTTAGCTCCTAATCCTAAAACTATTTTATTTATTTTTATTTTTATTATATTTAATTAACATAAAATAAATATTTATTATATACGGTAATGGACAAAAGTTAAATAGACCTATCTGAGGCTATAGGCAATCTGAACACCAGTTATTTACTTTGCATTAAAATTTTCATTGAATATCCCTAATATAAATATTATTCAAAATTAAAAAGTTAATTAATAATGCTTTTACGGTACAAAGTAAATTAGAATCAAAAGGAAAAAAAAGGATGATGCCCATTATTCTTACTTATTTATTTATTTGAAATAGTATTTTATTTTTTTAATTATGAAAAATTCAAAATAAAATAAGGTTATAATATTTATGTTCTAGAGTTAAAAAACAATGAAGAAAAATTGTGGTTTATTTTTATTAAAAAAAAAGGAAAGAAGGAAGGCGGCAAGACAATTTTGTTTCCTCCTAGATTAGACATTGATTCACGACTTGGCAGCGACTCAAAGCCGACTAATGAAACTCATGTGTTACTCTTGGAGCACAAGTATTTAGCCAGTCTGCACACTTAATTATCTATACTAAGCAAAATGTTCAATTAACTTAAATTTCTTTCAATTACATTTTCAAATGAATTTATTTATTTATTTTAAGATTCTGATGTACATTTCATATCTCGAATAATTTGAGAGTTTAATCTCAAAAAATTAGCAATATAGCTTAAGTTTGTCCAAGAAAGAGTGAGTCTTGTAGCCTGATGATATTCGTAGGTAAAATCTTGTAAATTTTTGATGTGATTGATGATTGTGATACTCTCTCTCTTACTATCACTATGAGGATATTTATTGTAATAGTAATATACATAGGTATATAAAGACTAACTTTATGCTAACAATCGATATTTTTGGACTGAAGATGAGATAATAAATTTGTCTTGAAACGTCTCGCAAGCTTTTATTCTGCTCTCTCCCAAGAATAAATGTTTCACACAGCCACCAAATCTCTTCTATTTATCAATTAAAATTATTTTTTTATAAAAAAACTTAAAAAATAAATAACGCAATCTCTTGCCATTAATACAGGGGATTAATCTCATTCTTACTTCGATGACCTATAGTTAATTTTATATTTTCATAACATTCTCAAATATTTCAGCTTTTATAATAGAATATGAAATTAAAAAATTAATTTAAATTTTTTGACTAATTTATTATTTTTTATTTATTATTGTTAAACTTTTTTTTTTAAATATTTGTACTATTTTTTTTTTGCAAAGTTTTGTCTCAAAACTAAATAAATGAAAAAAAATTTCATTTAAATTTAATAAAAATAAAATAAAATACATGTAAAAGAAATATATATTTTTTTTTTTTTTTTTTTTTTTGAATATTTATTTCAATTATTTTAAATAAATAATGGCGGGGCATTTTTAATAATCGGAATTGGTTTAGCAAGATATGGCCTATATGAGGACCAAGGTAGTTGCATAGCTTGGAAAGAGTGGAATGTGATTTAGACGGAATAGAAAAAATGCCGGACTTGGCTCCGACTCGAAGTCAACATCCATGGGAGTCTCTGAAATGTTTAATTAAATAATACAATATTATTTAATATTATTTAAATTAATAAAAGTTAAAAAAAAATCATAAAGGAATTATTTTTAGTAAGTTAGTCAGTCCATGCAAATATATATATATTCGTCTATGTGTTAAAATATTAAAACTTTAAATGAAAACAAATAGTACATTTTTTTTAAAGTTAGGAATTTTATTAATTCGGCTTGGAATTTTTCCTTCAAATTGGTGGAGTGGATGCTAACGTTCTCTCAGTTAGAACATGTACGTCGTCATGTTCGTGTGTTTATAAACAAAACGAGGGGCAATTGCAATGTATGGGGCGGCGCTTAGCTTATTATTACCCAACAACCTAATCAAAGCAACAGCAAACAACAACAACAACAACAACAAAATGCCCCGAGGTAGAGAAAATACAACAGCAGCACAAAGAGCGCAAACCCCTAAAAAGCTCATTCCGCCAAAGATATAATGCCGACCAGACTAGGGAGGACTAATCAATGTACAATTGTGGAATTTCCAATTGATTCAAAATTATCAGTTGATGAGAGTTTATTAAAGGGACTAGGAGAACAATCACCACATAACAGGAACATTTTTTTTTTTAATGAAAAGAAAAGAATGCTAAATTTATTTTCACTACTAAAATGATTTCTAAATTCTAATTTTATTAAAAAGCAGCTCTTAAATATTAAGAGTTTTTAATTTAGTTTTTATTGTCAAGTGATTAAAAAAAATTTTGATTAACGAAAGAAATTTTAAGCTATGTTCAGCTTCAAAAACCTTTTTTAGAAGCTTATTTTTTTTGTCTTTTCGGCATGTGAGGCCATATAGATTTTTAAACGATATATATATATATATATTACGATACAGATTACCTAGGCATATTTATTTATACAAATTGGTGTCCAATTGATTTAAATAAATTTTCATCAGACTTTCTGGCTTCGAAGGTTATCACTAGTAGTAACAATGTCAATATCTTAGGTTACTAGTAACCTCGGGGGGGGGGGGTTATTTTTGTTAGTTTCAAATTATTCGTCTCACTCCAGCAATTATCCATTCCAATTTAATTTGACAAATAGGTGTTCCAAATTCTTGGGCTTCGGCTGAGAGTAAGAGATTACTATCATGTTTCTACATGAATTAAATAAAGACTTAGGTCATCTCCCTCTTCTCTCAGAAATGCAATGTTTTTTTATTTACAATATAGGCTTGTTTTTCTTAAAGGTTAATAAGTGTAAAAAAATTTCAAATAAAATATAATTAAATAATAATTACTGTAATTTTATATTTAATTATTTTTTTGTTAATAATTTATGGGATTTTTTGTCTTTCGTCATTTTAGGTCTTATAGACTCCATTTATATTATTAGTAGACTATACAATAATTTAAATAAATTTTATCATTAAGAACAGAAAGTGATTATCTTAGATCAAGTAGCAAAAGCTTTATCTTTAAGGGACAGGTGCAAACTTGATGAAGTATAATTTCTTTTGGATTGATTGCTAAAAGTCAATATTTCATTGTTTTTGATTGTTATATTAAAAATATAAAATAAGTTCAGCGAAAATCGTGTTTAGAAACACATACGCGGATAGAGATGAATCTTCGAGGATAATTTCTTTTTTTTGACTTTTCGGTACCTGAGGCCATTAGATATGTACAATAAATTGTATATATAAGATTTACGATACTAATTATCCGTTCATATTTATTTAAATCCATTGGCAGTCAATGTGATTTAAAATTAAATAAGGATGGGAACCACTGTCTCTTAGATTATGAAGTTAGACCTTTATCTTTGAGCTCAGGGACAGGGTTCTGATAGAATTAATTTGTAGTCTCGAATTTATCATCATTAATTATACGAAATCTTATAATATATAACAATATTCTATATCTCTATTCATTTCGGCAGTCCAGGAAAAAAATAAAAAAGAGCCAATAAAATCCGGTTATATCATATCTTTTCATTCTTTTTTCTTAATGTTTAAGAAAATTTTTAAATTAAATATTTTTTATTAAACATTTATGTTAATATTTTATAAATGATATTCTCCCTCCCCCAGAAAAATAATAGACTTATACTTTTAAATTTTTTTTAGAATTGCTTGAAAGTCAGGGAGGGCAATCATTTTGCAGAACATTCTAGAATGATGTCTAACTAAGCAAGTATAGTGGGCCATACATCTTGAGGGTTGTCGTTGTGAAAGGCAAGACCGGAAGGGTGCCAAAGAGACGGAAGCTGTAGGTTGGGCGGTTGTGAGGGGTCGGAACGCGTGACGGCCCCGTGATGAATCCCAAATCCAGTCGCTATCGATCGCCGCCTCAAGGCGCCAAAGGAGTGGGGACTCCCTATGGAGACACGCGTGCTTTTCAATAGTAACGGAAAAGATAATTGACCGGCTTGCCGAAAGTTAGCAGCACCTGCCGGTCTCTCTTTTGTAACACCTGCTTGCTATAGTCACTCTACCTACACATTAAATTCTCCTTCTCTCTCTCCCTCTTTGCAAATGGGCTTCTCAACAATTTCAATTTCTCTCACTATTCAAATAAAATATTTTTAATTAATTTTATACTATGATACTAAAGTATTTGAATAAGCTATCGTTTTGAAATTTAAGAGAAGAAAAGTAGCCTTTAAACTTATTATCGGTAGCTTAGTTTTGGACTAAGGCCAAGGAGATTTTTTTCTTGTTTGTAATATATAAATTGATTTGATCTTTTTTTTTGCAATCTATTTCACCTTTTTTTATTTTTATAGTTTTTTTTTTTTGGAAGAATCACTGATTACAGAATTGTAATATATTCAAGAAAAATAAATATGTAAGATCTAATTTGTTTATCCATATTCACAGATGATCAAATTGAAATATATAAAAAAAATAAAAATTCTAAAATTTTATAACATTTTTATGATGATTTTTAGTAACTGTTGTTATACACCTCGCTTACCAAGTGCTGATTTTAGTTTACTCAAATATTATTACCCGCTGAGATGTTTATTTCATAGCATATAAATATTCAAATTTGCCAAAAATTATTATTATGTTTTATGACCATCCAGCTCTCGCACCATTGTCTTTAACTATAAAAACAGTTGAATTACAATATCTTTTTGCTCCATGCCTTGTTGGATAAATATTTTATCTCCTAATTTTACAGATGTTTAACATATTTTGAAATTAACATCTATCAGATATTCACTTGATACCCAAATAAAAAAAATCATTCTAATTAAATTAATAACGGTTGAATATATAGGAAAATAATATTTTCAATTGAAAGAAGAAAATTGTTGCTGTGTTGTAATTTTAATAGAGGAGAATGCAGGTTCAGCAATTAGGTACCTTTGGATGCTCAATAAAAACTCAAAATTGAGATGTTTCGAACACTTGTCCATCTTCAGTTCAATTTGATCGTTTTATTTAAGGTCGTTAGCTTGTATTTTAAATACCTATAACAATCTATACATAACACATCACTCAATAAGTCCCGAGGCTGACACATAGATGGCGCCTCTAATGAAAAATCCATATGATTTTTAGAAAGTGCCAACGATATGTGTCAAAATTTCATGGCAATCCGACCATTAGTTTACAAGTTATAGTGGTTTTAGTGCTATTTTCAAAACAATGGAAACAAAGAAATTTCGTATGTTAATTAAACACTGTTTTATGGGAAAAAATACCGTTCAAGCAAAGTAACGGCTTGATAAGTGTTATGGGGACTCCTTCGAAAGCAACCGTAGAACGTTGTTTGCTGAATTTAAACGTGGCGTACAAATACACCGTACACTGATGCTGCTGAACCCTCTGGTTGTCCGAATTCGGCAGTTATTCCAGAAAACATTAAAAAAGTGCACAAAATCATTTTGGAAGACCGTAAAGTGAAGTTGCGTGAGAGAGCTTAAGCATATCAAAAGGCAGTGTACACTATTTTGCATGAACATTTGTCTATAAGAAAGCTGTGCACAACTGGATGCCGCGCTTGCTCACAGTGGACCAAAAACAGCAACGCGTCGATTATTCAGAGCGCTGTTTGGAAAATCTGAAGTGCCTGTAGTTAGGCAATCTTGTGTGAGAGAAGATTGGATGTTAGACTGATTCCAGGCTGTCAGTAACTTTTCACTTCTCGTAAACAAATGCTCAGATTCACTACATAACGTTTCTCCCCTTCACATTTCCCTCTTGATTTGTTAAGTACTTATACAGTCACACATTTCTATATATTTAACTTTTGCTTTCTAGGCCTTAAAAGAAATTGGTTTGCAGTGACATTATTTCAGGTCTTTTGTTTCATGATCCAAGTGTCAGTGGTTCGTTTCCCGTCCTAAATTATAAAAATTATTTAAAATATTTATATACCCATTAATTTAAATAAATATAGATGGATAACGCTTATTGTAAATATTATTTATTGTATGTTTATATTATCGTTGCTGTCTAAATATTATATATATAGATAAATAACGAAAATCAAAGATATACGAATGCTCTCCTCCCCCTCTTTGTCTTAGTCTCTGAGATAGAGGCCTTGCTTCATGATCTAGTAAATATGTGGGTCCCATCCTGTAAGATAAAATTTACCTAAATTATGTTGGATATCAAGTAATATATACGGAATCAGGTGCTTAAAAAGAATTTTAAGAAATAAGTTATATAGAAAATTCTTAGTAGTCACCACGACTCTTTGAAAAATGACTAAATGAAATAATTAATTCTATATAGGCAGCTGACAGAAAAAAAAGGCCAAAATTATATACCATCAAAGAGCGAGTATTATTTGAATGCTTTGAAAACATATTGGATGGGAAAGTGTGCATAATCCATCATGAGAGTGAATTTGAATTACAAATTTAATATGAAAATAAGTATGTTACAAAGATTTATCAAATATAACATTTATTAAATTCCCTTCAGATTTCTCTTTGAACTCATATCGAATATCATAGAGTTTGAGTTTAACTGATTTATTTTATTTAATTTTACCCTCATTATTATTATTATTTTATTTAAATTGATTTGAATTATGCAGGTGATTTATTATTAAAATTTATTATTAAATTTCTAAATAACGAATAATGTAGAAGGGCTCTGTGGTGCAATCGGTAGGGTGTGCCGTTCTGCTAAGAAGATCGGTGTTCGCATCCGGGCAGGAGGAATTTTTTTTCATTAAATAAAATATTTAATGTAAACAAATTGTGTTATGTTTTTTTAGCTGTTAGTTTTTTGGCAAATCTATTTACGTGCAATCTTATCAAAGTTAGTAGTAAAAATATATAATATAAATTGGTCCTTTTTCGGTGACTGGAAACCTAATCGATTCACTTCGAATAATAATTTTCTGAAACTACCTGCCTGAAAATGCTGCCAAGATGAACTGCAGAGAGCTCAGAGAAATAAAGACAGTTGTTTCTCAGGTTCTATTTTACTTCACATTCTTAAACAAACATTTCAGCCATCCACATTCTACAATATATTTTCAAACAAGAATTTATTTACATATTGTTACATGATTTGTTATTCTTTCCACTCCACTCACGTTATTTTGTATTGGATTTGCATCCAATGATAATATAAAATTCTTTGTGGTGAGGGCAAACGTCATATCAAGCCAAGTGATCGAATCGAAGATAATGAATTGAATTGCTTATGTGACGTTTGCCCTCACCGCCCCAAAGAATTTTATATTATCATTGGATGCAAATCCAATACAAAATAACGAGAGTTGAGTGGAAAGAATAACAATAAATAAATTCTTGTTTGTATATATATATATATATATATATATAGTAGGAGGATTCACTGAGGATGGCCAGCATAAAGTTGGTCGAAATATTTGCCTAAAAAAGTGGAGCCTGAGAAACAGCTGTCTTGATTTCTTTATATTTCCTCTATAATATTATTTAATTTGCCCCGCTATCTAGAAAATGTTACCGACATTAAAAAAAGGTGCCGAGCGCTTTTAACTTTTCCATAAAAAAACCATGTGTTTTATTTTTTGAATGTTTATCCTTTATTGGAAAACTGTCTGATTAATCGGCTTATCCAGCAACAATGGATACATCTACTAAAAATGAGCATATTATTTAAGATTTTATTTTTTTGAGAATATTAGTGGCCTAGATTGAAATTTAAATAATAAGAATAACATAATAAAATAAAGACGGAATAATTAATTTAGATAGTTTTCTTCGTACGTATAATAAATTTCCTATGACTGTGATTTCTACAGATATTAATCCAATCATTAACATAAAAGAAAAATATAAAATTTAAATCAAATACGGTAACATAATATTTTTATTGATGCTAGTAAAATATGTTTATGATTGTATATGTGTGTATAGCTATATAGCTAAATAAGAAGAATCTTTTTAAGAAATTGGTCACGCGCACATGATTGTAAAGAGTAGGTCGACAACTCTCATAAAACTCCTATTAGATGAAAATATAAATTATATTAAAAGTGAATTTAATTTGTTTCTCCTCTTATTGGCTTCCAGACTGACTGGCTCGGTGACTCAATGACTCAGCAGGCAACTTTATGCCCGGACTCAGTTTTAAAATATTGATACCATACCAATAGATTTTATAAAGTAACCAACGAAGTTGCAACACTTTCCCGCCCTTATTAGCGATCGCTATCAATCTTCTCGGATAATATAAGATGGCCGTTCTATATATAATCCGTCTATGCAAGGGATGCCAAGTTGATTTTTATTGTTAGTTTTTCAGGTTTTGTATAAATAAATATATTTTCATTAATTAAAAAAAAAAAATTGAATTTAAAATATTATATTGGTTAACTATTAATATAAATAAATAAAGACCGAGTCTCATATTCCGAAAGACAGAAAAAAATTTAATTAAAAAAAAAAAAAGAAAAAGTCAAAAGGATTAAATAAAATTTGATTTCTCTCTGTGATGACGTATGTTTATTATCTTATATCTAATTTTTTTTTTTTTTTTAATAAATCCGCTCCCACTCAGCGGATTGTTATGAAAATTAGTCCATGGCCTGAAGACGTCTTAATTATTATTAACGAGTTTCAAAAAATTTGACCCACATGATCCTAAGACGATGGAGGTATGCCATAAATTTTGTGGGGCCTTCCCCCCGTTCCCTGCTGACCGATTCACTTCAAATTTTAATAGTACTTTCCCTTAATTATTATATATAATATAATAGTGTGAGAAAGTAAAAAATGGAATTACAATTCAAATTTATTAATAAGAGTAAATTCCGCACTGCTTAAAACGCAACTCTTCCTTTTTCTTCTGAAATAGTTATATCTTGTTTAAATTATTTAATTAAGATATATTTATTAATAATGAATGAGATGATTCATCAGAATCGATACCCATAAAATTTTAAGATGCATTTCAGTGGACCGCATAGATGCAGTATTTGTTTATCGGAAGCCTTTAGTGCACTTACACCTTAATCTCAACCGATGTTCGACAATTATTTTTCCCTTTTATTATTATTATTATTTTTTTTTTTTATTAATAAATATTACAAATTTTCTCCAAAATCGTTAGAGCCGTTTTTAAGAAAAAATTTTCATAGATAGATATAGATGAATAGCTCGTTTAATAATAGAAGATAATTGATTAATACAAACGAAAAATCTCTAAAGTAAAAGCTAAGACAAAATTTTGAACTAGCAAACTCTGGTGCCCGACACAAAATTCCTTACCCTAAAAGTTGTGTGATGATATCACACCAGATTTTTTTTTAGATTCATTTCAGAGGAAAACAGCAAAAAAAAATTGCTTCTCCTTATTTATTTTTTTTTTTTTTGTTTAAAAGTCTATACTGCATCATAGACTTAATGAGAATATAGAATCTAAATTATGGATAGAAAAAATATTATATAAATATTTAAATAAGATATCTAAAAATAATTTAAAATGTATTTTTTAAAGTTGATTTAGTTATATTTATAATTAGTATAATTATTATAATAATTATATAAAGCGCATTAAGTGATTTGAATTGAAATTTTATCTAGAAGGTGAAGATCCTATCTCTAGAGAGATTTCTTCAGGCTACAAGGACTAATCTATCATAAATGCATTTAATGAGGATTTAATGCCGAATTGGTACCATGCCAGAGGGATTAGGCGTGTGCTTTCATGCATGATACTCCTAGGATAAATGAGGCACTAAATATCATTATAAGGGAAAGTTTAGTGATCGTCAAAAATTTGACCCTGTCAGCCTAATTTTATTAAATATCTTCAAGTTTTTTAAATTTCTTTCGATTTTTAGCTATTCGTTGGTTGATCATATTTATTGGATAGCAAAAATTTATAATATATCCCGCTTGATCAAAAATTTTGAAACCCCTGGGGAGAAGTTTGACAAGCGGCTCTCAGAATATCTGTTTATTCAAATTAAAAAAATCTTATTATTTGAAGAAACTGTATATAACTAATTATTCACAATCATCTCTTAGAATACAATAAGCTTGATAAGGAATAAATCTAAAATAATACGAGAAAGAGAAATTTTTGATTGTTTGTTCCATAATTCTATTCATCCTGAGGCGATTTGCCTGTGAAAGGGCTTTTCACTATAACTATTTATATATAATAAATAGTAAAAGATTAAATAAAAAAAATTGTTGCTTTCGAAAAGAGCTCAAAGTTTTTATATTAAATGTTGTTTGTCTATATATAATACAATAAATACATTCAATCGATGAGAATATAAAATGGAATCCTCTCTCTAGAGGAATAATATTATTTATTGATAATAATAATAATAACAATAATAGTATTTATAGAAGAAAATTGAGCTTGTTATTATTTTACAAAATCAATTCTAAAAATGTTGGAGTGTAATTTTAAACTTTTGTAAATTAATTATAATAAAACACATATATATATATATATCACCATGTTGGAAGGCATAAAGTTAAATAAAACTCGAAAATACAATTCATACTAATATATTTAATGGAATATACCAAAAATAGATCTAATTTAGACATCATATTTTTCTTTTTAGATTTATTTATACGACAGTTCCGGCTACATTGTTTTTAGAATGAAAAAAAATTAAGTTAGACCTATAAGATAATGAAATAAAACGCGAGTTTTTTTATATTAAAAAAAAAAAAAAAAAATTGAAAGAAAAACTTTTTTACTTTCTCCTACCTATATATGAAAATCGATGTCGAGATTTTTCTTAATCTATAATATCTTGTTCGTTTTTTTCTTTAGATGTCCACGAGAAGATCTAACCCAAAGAATCCTCCCCCCCCCTGTTCTCTTTCTCCTTTATGCCACTGTGTTGAATCACTTGTACAGGATTGCTAAATTAAATTCTTCAGAGGAGAATCTATTTTTGTCACCAGAACTACTATATTATATATTACCTTTATAAATATTGAATTATGTAATTATATTTTTGTTATTTTTTTTCTATAATTTTTTTAAATATTTAAATGGTCTTTGAAGGAGGATCCTCATATAAAAAAATATCAGTGATATCACCAGTTTTAATTGTTTCCGCGTGATAATATTTAAAAAAAATAAACAATGATTAATAATATATGATGATGACCACTTTTAATGAAATTAATTAGATAAAAATCCAATTTAATATTAATTTAGTATGATATTGTATATTTTTTTTTTCTCAAAGCAGGATGTTCTACTAAAGTGCCTTTATAATATATCCTTCCTAGTCCTTATTCATGTTTCTATTATATAGGGATAAGGATATCCTCCTGTCTTAATACATTCCAAAAAAAAATTCTTCAAACAAAATATCCTCAAGCTTGTTTTTCTATTGATCTAAAATATTTGTTGACTTGAATTGTGAATAAAAAGGAATTTGAGAGGATATGCCGGTTTGTTTAACAAAGGGATACTTGGCACTCCTTGAAATTACCTTGAAAAGCACCTTTGAGCGGAGAGAGGCCAGGGCTTCTGTAGAGAATAGATTTTTTTTTCATTGGACGTTCCAATATAGGAAAAAATAATAAATTATTTTTAGAAAAATTCTTAATATAGCATATACAAAATAGTCAGGATTTTTATCTAAAATTTTAATTATTTTTTGTTGGGTTTCGGGAAAGATAATGGAAAAGTACTGGTTTGCCCAAATATAGGTACTATGAAAATAGGATGAGAACTAGTAACTCATAAAAATATTGATTTAAGAAAATCGAGTTTGTTATTTTTTTACAAATCAATTCAAAAAATGTTAGAGTACTGTACTGAGATCTAATTATTTCCGAAAAAATGTGTTAAATTTTTTCGTCCAAACCAAATTTTGCTTTATGATCTAAGGGCCAGTGATTCGTTCTTGTCACTTGGCTTAAAATTTGAGATTATATTGGCTACCAATTTTGTGAAATAAATATGGCGAAAGGGGACTGGGCTCAGATGCCGAAAAAAAATATATATCCAAGAATTTTTTTATTTTCTTTTCAATTATCCTACTTATTAAATATATGCCATCTAACTGGTCTATTATACTACTATAAATTTTAGTTTATTATTATATTTTTTTATTAAAAGATTTAATCTCAAAGCAAGTTGGCCACATTAGGAGACTTGGCCTATTAATAGACTGAGGTTGTTTAGGAGGGGAGTCACGAGCGTGAAGACCATCAACCCGCAGTACTTATGCATGCGTATTCCGTTCGCGAATCTGCTCTACAAGCCTACTTCACCAGTAGGCCTACACTGACTCATTTGTCACTGCCGGATTTTTTCGTCCTTAATAGCCAATAAATCCTGATGGCAAAGAAATGATCCCCTACTACTCAACCCTTCATCATATTTTGAAAAATTTCTTTACTTTATCTATGGCTGGTAGACACAATTTCTAGAGGATAATCTCTTTTTCCCATGATATAGAATTAATCATAAAAAATAAAAGAGAAACGTACTTTTTCAATATTCCGCATTAATAATAAATAAATACTCGTAAATGACAATTCCTAATGAAAATTATGTTTTAAAATTAGGCTCAAATCGATATTTTTATAAAAATTTTACATTTATATCATAGGTCTCTAGTAATAAATTAGATTTTAATAAATAAATATAAATCTTAACTAGTTTTACAAAAAATAATTTACTTAATTTATAAAAAATAAAAGAAAATTTTTTTTAACTCTATTTGTTGATGCTCACCCTGACAATGCCACATATTAAAATTCCACATTTAGTCATAGAAAGAAGAAGAAAATTTTCTTCTCTCTGTATCATTTGGTACTCTCCATTTGTTCCTATTATTTCTCTTTTTTAAATATTAAATTAAAATTAAAATTTTCTTCCTTCCTTCTATGACCAAACCAACAATTATATATGCAGCTCTTGGCGTATTCAGCTTTAATTTGAGGGGAGGGGGTAATGCATATAATATATATATATATCATTTTGGGGGGGGGGAGGGGCGATCGTCTGAATTGCCCTTGCTTCTAAAGCGAAACTGTTGGTCTAGTTCAAATAATGAAGCCTCTA
>JAAAKE020129903.1:0-33991 GCA_010014785.2 Anisolabis maritima | reverse complement strand
GTCTCCGTACACGTAAGCACCTCGGGTAAATAAACGGGGACCCCGGTAGGTGGGCCTATACGGTCCAAATGAAATAATAATAATATAATTATTTCTAGCTTTAATTATTTTATCTATTAAAGCAGTTTATTAAATTCAGACTTCAAAATCTTCCAATAATGAGAGAGCAATCGGGGAGGAGAGGAGAATCACAAATAACACAGAGTCATATTTCTTAGGGCACAGATGGCGACAAAGACATTGACTTTAGGTGAATCTTGCTCAACTAATGAAACTGACAGTTTTCCTATCAACTCGAACACGCCATTACCTTATAATATTTCAAATAAGTGCATTTAAAGGGGATATACTTAAAAAAATAAATTTTTTTTTTGAATTCCATAACTTTAAATAAAATCAGTCTCTTATACAATAAATGTTTTTAAAAATATTTAATCACTCTCTAATGAAAGAGAGTCAGTGACCCATGGTTCAAACATCCAGACTCTACTCAAAGGGATGTGATATGACTAATTAAAACATATAATATTATATTCTATTGATGAAATAGAGAGAATAATCAACACACGAATTTATTTATAAAAATTTTTATTCCAGAGCAAATTTATGTTTATGTAACCCGTGGCTTAGAGGTTTGACATGGTCAAAATTGATAACTTTAAGTCAAGAGATATGGGTTTGATGAAAATTTATTTAAATATATTAGTTTAAATAAACAAGCCTGGATAATTTATATCGTAATAACTTATACATTGTTTAAAGACTATATGGCCTAATATACCGAGAAAATAAAAAATAAAAAATTATTTCTATAGTTTTATAAAATTTCTAAATAGACAGATATAATTAAATAATAAATATTGTATATTTAAATTAAAACAAGAAGAGGATGCTGGTTGGTTTTTCATTTATGAAATGTTTATATTCTATAATATTCACGAAATATATTATATATTAACATTTTATTTCATTTAAAAAAATATAAAACATTTGAAAAAGTTTATGAAACTTTGCAGAAATTTTAATTTAGATAGAATAATAGTAATGTTAATAAAAAAAAAAAAAACAATTTGATATTATTAAACTTGATATATATTTTGGGGCCACCAACAAAAACAAAACGTAAAATAGAGTGTATATACGTATATATAAAAACAAAACTTTTACTTTTTTTTTTTTTTTTTTTTTTTTTTTTATCAAAATAAAATATTTTTATTAAGCGATAAAAAAAATTCCAATAATAATACCTAATATGTTTGTCATGATATTTTTACTAAATAAGTTAATATTGTATATACTTTTTTATTTAGAAATGGGCAATTTTTTTCGCGAAATAAATTATTTATTCAAAATGAAATAATGAAATATTTAGAAAGTCTTATATAAAATTTTCATATATATCATTTCTCCAATTTTTAAAAAGATAGTATTTACATAAAAAATCAGGTATGAAAAACTTTTATTCAATTTTAACTAAAAAATTGTCATGCTTATTATATCAAACAATTATCAAATTTCCTATTTTGTAATATTAATTACCAAAATATGAATTTATGTTTATAATAGGTATGCACAAAATTTTCAAAACTCCGATATTCCAATTTTCTCGTGTCCCCAAAACCAGTACTGCTTTTTCTTCGTGCCTACTTTTTTTTAATATGGTGAGTGGCGTCCTCTCTCATTCCACCCTGCCCCCCCACTAAAGGCTAAAGGAAAATATAAAAAAGTTGAACATGAAGAGAATAAAAGAAGTATTTTTTTCTTTTTATTTTGGTCACTGTTGAGTAAGCCCATTGTTGAGCGCTCATTATTTATAAAATTTATTATTAATTAATTAAATTAGTTTAAAGCAGCGTGTGGTGCGCGCCTTCCTCAGGGGACGTGAAGATTTAAAAATAATTGGAAAAAATTCATTATTGAAATCTATATTATTTTTAATTCTCAGTTAACGATCCCCGTTTTTATTTGAATTGGCCAAAAATTTCCAACAATTTATGAAAAAATTATTTCTCTCTTTTTAGTTCATTTTTAATTAAAAGCGTTTTTTTTTCTCGACTAAAAACATCACAAAGTCAATAATAGACAGGGCTTCTTGCATAATTAATATTTTAAATAAAATATAAGTTAAGAGAAGTGCTTTAATTCACGATCTATTTATTAAAATTATTTATCGGTCCTTGATAATATTTAATATGCGCTTTTAGCCATATATTAGATTTATAAAATAGAAGACATATATAAAATTGTACAACGGCCTGTATTGAGGTGTTTTTTCGATTTTTCTTTTGGAACCTTCGCGTCCCGCTCCACCCAGAAACCCTGCTTGAAACTAATTTATCTTAGGGTATGTACCTTAAACTCGTAAATTGAAAAAATGAGGCATTTGCGGGAGTCGAACCCACGTTCTCCTGTGGCTTACGCCCATGAGTGTTTTAACCTAAGCACTTCTTAAGTTTATGATATTCATTTGGGTAGAGACGGAATTTTTTTAAATTCACAGAAGTAAATTAATATTTTCTAAATTTTATGTAAAATTGCTCCATTTCAAACTAATTGACAATCAATAATTAATTTTATAAATTTTTAAATATATATTATTTTTAAATGATTAATAATGCAAGATTGAAATTTTTCGCAAATATATAAAGTTAAATTTTATATTGATTTACACTTTTTGCATATCTATTGTTCTATAAAAGAAGAAATGTTCTTTCATTTATTTTTGTTGGTGGAAGTGACTGGGCCACCTACTGGCTTTCTGTTTATTTACCGAGGTTTATTAACCCAGCTGGCCCCTAGACATCCGCCCCGCCAAGTTACTTTTATTCCTATTTCTAACTCCTTCCTTTCTAATTAACAAATTCTTTTATCTTTTTTCAACCGAAAACTTTCATCCAATCTAATCTCTAGTAAGGAGGGTGTCCAATTTGAGGATAAAATCCCGTGTAACCTAATCTCCCTCTTCTAAGATATGAATATAGGTGAAGCCAAGAACGGAAAAAAAAGTCAAAATGTTTCCTCTCTGGCATTGTCTTAGCTGTCTTTGTCTTTGGATATGAAATATTTGTTTCTAAATCATGTAAATCCAGAAGGAAATCGACGATAATATATCTTTGTGAAGGTGACGGCGGTTTACGGGAAACTAATTTCAAATTGAGCTTTACAAGAAAGGTACCAGAAAAGGTAAAGGGAGGAGAGAGAATGAGAAACGAAGGGGTAGCAAGACTTGCCTTGAGCAGCAACGCGTGGCTCTGACGCCCTCCCAACCGCAGCTTTTGAGATGAGGAGACCGCCGTAAATGGACCCTCGCGGCACCCTAATTAAACATTACCTAACCTCTTCTTATATATACAGTATTTTATTGTCTCAAACAACTTGGATTTTAATTAAAATTTAAAAAATTAGCATTTCACCCTTCATTATTTATAATTCTAATTATTGTAAATTTTTTGAAAATTTTATCAAAAAATTAAAAAGTATTTAAAATAGAATAATTTAAAATATAAATATGGTATATAACGCTCTTATCAAAATAAATGAGGCTTCCAATTTTAACGACTTCTTTATGTAGATGTTAGAGATAATTTGAATATAATATGAATACCGAAGGGACAGTGTATTGCTCATTACAAATTTCATCTCGAAAGTTTTTTCAGCTCTCAGAAACGCTAAATGAAATCTAAAAGTATATGAGTATGCATGATTTTCTTAGGATATATTTACGGAAGAGGATGAAATTTTACATAAATATTCAACTAGAAAAGATATTGACTTAAAATTTGAAACGATCCTAACAGACTTAGATAGAAGTATAATTTTTAACTCTTTTCAGAGTAATCAGTTAATAAATTTAAGTCTAATTTAATAAATAAATTATATATTTTTATCATAAATAGATCTGTGAAATAATATTTTATGAAATATTTATTAATTCATACAGGTGAAAAATGCACCGACCGGAGTTTGAACCCAGATCTCTCAGTGTGTAATCTAATAAAAAATTTACACACCAAAGTAATTCATATTTTATCTTTTGGTTTATTGATCTCTAGAATCCTATAAGGTCAAAAGAAAAATTCATTTTCCTTAATCGAATATCACACATACTGACGGATAATTGAAATTAATTTCTTATAAGGGTATTAATTTTTTAATTCAAAATTCCAATATTTATCCATTTACATTAATAAAATAATATAAAAATCATCAATAATTTGCCCTGTCCCTTGGTACAGAACTAGAAGTCTAGCTTCATGTACCATCAGTGGTTCGCTTCCCGTCCTGAATTTATTCAAATTATATTGGCTACCAATTAATTTAAATAAATAAGGACGGCGTATAAATGCTGATAAGTTAAATGCTGAAAAGTTAAAAAAATAATTCAATCAATTATTGTTTTTCAATAATTAGCTTAATTTCGAAATTGCATTAAAATGAAATAATATAGAATTTTAGATATTATATTCTTACAAAAGAAAAAATTAATAAAAATATATATTTTCCAAACAACTAAAATAAATTTAAATATTTTGAATTTAAAATTTACTAAATTGTTCTTCTCTCTTTAGATAATTACCAAAAGGGAAGGAAGGCGAGGGAATAGCATGTTGTTTGGCTAAAAGGCTTTTGGTTAATACAAAAAAAAAAAAAAGAAGAAATAGTCGCCGATCTACTCCTTGGATCCCGTAGCATCCCCTTGGGACTTATTTGCTTTTAAACCCGAAGGTATTGTCCGATCGGGTAAAGAGCCTTCATTCGATTCTCACTCAATCTCATTATCCATTCACTTGTTTAATTAATCTGTGTTTATATACTAATAGCGAAGTGTGCCTCTGTTCGTCTGTTCGTCACGAAAATTTAAGTAGGTTCTCGTTGAGCTGGAGCTTTGAAATTTTTTATAATTATATTATTTTTGGGATAATTATACAAAAATTATTGATAATATGCATTAGCAAATGTTTTAGCTACGATCACAACGCTGCCAAGTGGACAATTTTAGAGGCTATTAGCTTCAGATATATTCCAAATGTTCTTGATATTAGACATTTAAGGTTCGTTTTAAAAGTATTTTGGAAATTTTTTGCAATTACCCCTCACCCCTATAAAGACTCTAGGATTTGTTTTTAGGCTGACGAATCAAGGCCACAGGGGTAACTTTATTTAAAACTTCGACTTTTATTCAAATATCTGTTCGTCACGTGAATTTAAATAATTTCCTGTTGATGTGGAGCTTATGAATTGTATATTAAAATTTTTTGTGTAGCATACTCTCGACCCAATCTGCCCTATAGATAGAAAAAAGATCGAGTTGAGAAATTTTCATAGAAAACCCAGGGAGACAGCCCACTTTGGTACATAGCCCGCTGAAGTTTAGTTCCTTTATAAATATATTATTTAATTTAGTAGTCAGAATGGCCACAAATACTATAGTAATCCTTATGTGCCCTTTCTGCTATATCCACGAAAAAAACACAACTATAGATGCAGCCATCTATCCGCACACAATCTACCCCCTTATGAAGACTTTTGTGATTCCATACTCTAGCCTGAGAATGGACCACACATGCAGTTATTAAATTTCTACGAGACTGAAGAGCCATTAACCCCTAACTTTTCTCTTGATTATTTATTTCTATCTTGTTAATCATATCAAATGAGTGGAATTTGAAGATTTTTAAAGTTTTTAAAATTAATTTAAATGAATTTTTACTTTTTCTTACCTATAAATGAAATATGTGAAAGTGAAAAAGTATTTCTTTGGATCTCCAAAAAATTCAATGTCGAGATTTGAACGGAAATACTCATTTTGAGGCCCCCTCAGTGTTAAAAAAGGAGTCTCACAAAATTATCTCTTTCTATGTATATCTCAAAAAGGAAAAAACGGATGGGGCTTACATTTTATATTTAAGCTAGATGCCCTCGAAGCTTTTCAATAAAAATAATTAAAAAGTACTAATACTTTATTAATGTACTTTTTTTTTAGATTTTCTCAAAATTCGGTTTAACAATTTTCATAAATCAATTATTTATTAGGTGATTTTTGAAATGTATTAAACCTTATCCCCCAATATACTTTGGAACCCACTTTACTGATGTACCCTTTTTAGTTTTTCTATTTTCTTAAACTACTCTAACTATATTGATTAAATTGGCGGTATAATAAATTACTGTTTAAGATCTATTAATCATTTTCCACCTTAAAATAGTGTGGATTTTGGATTTTAAGTATCTTATAGAGAAAATAGGAATACTCATTGCCATGGTACCAAAATATAAATATTTTTAATTCCTATGTTCCCCCCTCCCCCGGGGCCGAGAGGTTAAACATATTGACATTGTTAGTATTGATTGATAACTTTCAAATCCAAGATGTATGGGTTCGAATCCCAGGCAGGCCATTGAAAATTTGGAATCATTTGGATACCAATTGGTGTAAATAAATATGCCAGTAAATATATATTTTAATAATTTAATGTCTATATGGACTCAGATGCCGATAAGTCTAAAAGAAAAAAATTCCTGTTTATTAATATTTGGGATTTAATTGCCAATTTAATTAATTTAATTAAATTATTTTTATAATTTTATTAATTGATCAATACACACAAAAGAAAACTTCGAAGATTAATAAAATTGATAACCGGCTTTCTAGGGGACCGACTTCAAAAATCTGATGTAGAGCACGATGTAAGAGAAAGTTGTGTGATGTGCGGTCTTCACTCCTATATTTTTTAAACATCTTATACATTTGCGTCATCAAAACATGGTTATAATTCATACTTCCTGACATATACAACACATTCAATATGTTTTATTTGCTTGACGTTCAAATTGATTCCAATTGAAATACCTTAAAGAGAGAAGGCCGTTGATTTATTATTACATTATTCAACCTAAATTATCAATTATTTATTATTCCTTACCCGCCACCAGGACCCCACCTCCTCCCATCGAGTTTTAATTTGTCATTGACTCGAAGGGTTGGTTGTTGTCCTGTACATTTCATCTCGGCCATTCCAAGCACGTGCTGCCCGTCCTGCCAGCTGGGTATCTGCTGCTATCTAAGTCTTTTAGCCCAAGCACACCATCCTCACGTAATAGTCTTGAAATGTTAGTGGTGGGAGAAAACGGGAATATAGGCTCTGGAACCTACTCTGAATAATCATTGAGTAAATATACAAATCGTCACTTTTGATGTTATCATTCACTTTTTTTATTTTATTAAACAAATCCATTTTTTAAGAAGACAATTTCATTTTTATCATAATATCCAGATTATGTTACTGTACCTATGTTTATAATATCTATTATACATTAAGTATCTATCTATTGTATATTAAGTATTCATATTTTCGAGATGTATTATTTTCCATTTTTATTAATTTCTAAATTCAATTAAAATTCCAAGTTTTTTATTCAGAATTTGCACAAAAGTTAAAATTGTAAATTTTTCTTAACCCTGAAGAACTACTAAGGTTTTCTTTTTATAATCTATTATACTTTTAGTTCAAGAATAAAATAACATGGGTTGCTGAAATTTGCTTGCTGGAAGGTAGAAAACCCATATGACTCAAAAAATTAATTAGTAAGTTGGTCATTTCGGGGGCCTGAATTTCAGCCACCAAACAAGAATGAATTTATACTTCCCATGGCCTTACACGTATCTAATATTCACAAAAATACAAGATTGATTTCTACCCCCCTCCGTGGACATTATCAATATTAATTAAGGGTGAGGATTTTGATCCCAGGCAATTCGGTGAATATTTATTTAAATAATTTCGATACCAAATTATATAAAAATATGCCTCGATTACATGTATGGCAATTAATTTATATTTTATATCGTTTAAAGTCTATATGGCCTCAAATAGCCCCAAAGAGATTAAAAAAAAAAAAAAAAAACAAGGGCTCTGACGATCTGAAATATAGATATAAAAAAGATATTTAAAAATGGAATTGTGGATCAAATCATCATCATCATCATTAAACCTTTCCTTTAATTAATATTTAAATTCAAACTAGGCGAAAATAAAAAAGGAAAGCTAATAATTTTAATACTCCCTTTCATATTAAAATCATAACAAATTTCAATTTTAAAAATTCACTACCTTCATTATTAATTTAAAAATTGTATTAAATAAATTAAAAAATACATCACTTTAATATTTATATAATTTTATTAATAAATTTATTCTATATATTATACATTTATATTAAAGATTAAATAATTTATATTTTTATTAAAATTTTATTTATTTTTACTCTTTTCTATCATCTGATCAAACAAAAATATTTTATTATTTTATACTGTTATTCTGTTAATTATAGAGAGTTAAAATATTCATCGAAATGTTTATGAATTGATTTACATAAAGAGTTTTTCAGATTATTATTTATTTACTTAAGTGAAAAGTAATTTAATTTTATTGATATTTTATATGAATTATTAATATGTTAAATCTCATTTATTCTTGTTGGTATTTTTTAATTTTAATATATTTAAAAAGAGAATACAATTTAAACGCAATAAACTTTTTCACAATTTTTTATTAAAATAAAGTTTTTCTTTTATTGAAAAAAAAAAAAAATATTGTTCCAACACCTTATACAAACAAATATCATCAAAAATTTCTATTCAAATATATTATTTAGTGAAGGATAAATAAAATTATAAATAATTCACAATATTCTATTAAAATAATATAAATAATAAATAAAAATTAATAATCAAGTTTAGAAATCGAAGGGGAGGTAGCTTCTACCAAAATAAAACTCCCAATATGTGAAACGTTACGGCTATAATTAAATAAAGCTTTCATCAGTCATTTAATTAAAATTAAATTAAAATAATCAGTTATTTAATTAAAGACGAATCGCCTCACATATTGGGAGTTTAATTCGATGCAGGCTACTTCCTCGTTTAGAGTCTAAAAAAATAGGTCCCACAAAATGGTCTGTCTCTGTATATATGTACGAGTGTGAACAAGAAAATAAAAAACTTTCGAAGGTGAATTTAAAGTATTAATAGTTACCCATATCGCTTGCACCTCGGGTTTTGAATAAATTTGTCCAATCTAATGCTTTATTGATGGACTTTTTTAGTTTTTTTCGATTTTATAAAACTCTAACATTAAAATTCATATATCAATTATTTATTAGCTGATCTTTGAAATTTATTAATCCTTATTCGCCCCAAAAATTATGAGATTATTTGAATTTTTTTTTTAAATTTTGTTTTCTTGAAAATGAAGAATATTTTTATTTTATAGAAGATAAATCAAAATTTCAAAATGATTAATTCCATCTTCGAAATACTCCAGATCGAATAAATAGATCGATAGCGAGACAACACGTCCTCGCGGTTGGCGATGAAAGCCTAATGCGGCAGCTACTTAATTCCGGCTGCCTGCAGATGATGGCATTGTAAGGTGCCTTCGGCCCGCCATTACTAATTCATCCTGCGTTGGAGAGAATGGAAAACTAAACGGAAACAGAAAGGCAATGGGCTAGGACGAAGGACGAAAGGAGGAAGGAAGAGAACGAAGAGAGACAATTGGAGGACGGATTGAATCGACGCCGCCGCCGGGGGGACTTCAGCTGATTGGGGCCTGGTCCCCCCTTTAAGACCCTGACAGCCAGCATACGCCTACGACTAAGCTTGTTTAACATAAGTTCATTTGACAAGTTCCCGAGACAAGATTCTAAGGATTAGATGCAATCTTTTAGAAAGGCTTTACTACAATTGAATCTTACAAGGATAATGGTCAAATACTTGTGATTAAATAACCGAATATAGATTCTAAATTTAATATTAGACATGATGAACCATTCATTTTACTGCATCTGCTGATTTTTTTTTATTAGAGAGAAAGGGATTAAAGAATTATTATTATATTTATTTCTTCCAATCAATATAAAAGCTTTTCGAAAGTCCGAACTGCTAGTTATTAGTCAAATTTAATGTATTCACGTACAAATAATTGCTTGCAATTATATTCTATGTAAAGTTGGGCTTGAGGTTCGTTATCGCAGCAGAGGCACGCCGTATGTTTACCCTCAAGTTCTCATCCCAATTTCGCAACAGTTTGTTTGTCCGAACATGCGTGGGCAGATGCCTCCTGAATGGGATGTGATTAACCCCAAAAAGGGGTGAGGAAAAGGCCTAAAACCTAAGCCTTAGGGAGAACAAACATGGCCAAATGAACGGTTCAAGGAAACATCCCTGATTGGCTGCATTCATCCCACAACTGCCTAGGCATCCGAGAACATCAAGAATCAATTAAGAAAACACTTGAACACCTCTCGGTATATTAAAACAAAATATGACCACGTGATTAAAAGCAAATGTTTGGTTAGTATTAGAAAATATTTTTAATTTTCAAGATCTTAATTACTTCAAGGAAAGAGAAAATTATAGAGAGATACGCATACAATTTATCTAAACTAATATAGAGAGAGTAATCTTGTGTGAGCAAGAATGGTTTATGCCTTTGGCAAGGGGTTGATTTCTCTCTCTCTCTCTTTCTCAACTAGTCAAGGGTGGTTAATTGCCCTGGGTGTATGGTAATGAGGCTTTTCGATCTAGGTAACTTTGACTTTATTCTTAGGCTAAACCCTTCGCAAAAAGTTGAGAAAAATGCGCAAGCGCAATGCGTAACATAACCGTGTAAGGGGAGTTTAATTAGAGTCAAGCAACGAGATAAGAAAAAGAAGGAAAAAGATTTGATTTATGAACAGAGCTGTATCTGTCTCGAGGATTGAACCTCGAACTGAACTCAGAGAGGGTGAAAACTTTTAAATTGGGCAATTCGCATGTTCGGGATAAGACTCTCTTGGACGGTCAAAATATGACTCTTACTTTCTTTGAATGTTCGCCGGAGGAGACCTTTTTGATTTTAAGAATCGGCATAAAGCGAACTTGCAAACAATTTTCTTGGTTCAGCTTATTTTATGTTTTAATTCTTAGAAGGAAAGTTGACATTCAGAATCCTTTTATCTTTTCTCTTAATGTATATTATATAATATTTTTTTTCCCTCTCAAGATAAATAATTGTTTTTCTTATATATCTAATATTGAATAAATTATAATGTAATAACATTTTAAAAGGTTTTCCAAAGTTACTTCGTTGTTGATGACATATTTTATTATTTAAAGAAAAACAGTCACAAGTGACTCTAACTGAAATCTTTTGAAGGAACATTTAATTAAATGCATCCACAAATGATTTTCATAAAGAATTCACTGAAAAAAAGCTCTTTGATTTTTATATAAAATAAGTCATATTTTCTAACCGAAATTTACAAACTGATAATTAAGCATTATTTATATCTGGTTATTTTCAATTTTTCTTTATTTGGGAGTAATTAGAGTACTAAATTCAGTAGTTACTCCCCTAATTTCCCAAAAAAATTGAAAGTTAGTCATTTGGGTTGCCTACCTTTCAGGAATCAAACAACCAACTATTATAACAATTAAATATATAATATAACCAACCACTACCACCAGCATTTCCAAACCCACCACTTTTGAAAATGGCTCCAAAAGGAGAGGCAAAACTTCGAGTTAATCTCAACAATCAACACGGATCAACCCGCAAAATACTATTCTATATATATATAATACCACATAATTATAAACACATTTTTAAATATATAAATAAAAAAACCTCTTTTTTTATAAATAAACATCTCGGAATGCACAAAGCTGCATTGCCGCAATGAACTTTAATCGACGCTTCGCTCACAATTCCTCTCTGAAATCTTCGGTACTGAATTACACGCTTCGCTCGCAACAGTTTCAAAATAATAATATAGTATGGCTTTATAGATATTTGTATCTGAATATAAAGTAAATAAAAATTGTAATATTTATATATTATATTTTCAAAATTTCGGCGACCATTTTGACCATGTTGTCATGGAAATTTTTGCATTTTTGATGCTTTCTCCGAATCTGAAGTCAGATTTGAAATTTGAAATTAATAACTCTTGTTTGGCTAAACGTCCATTGCTTATTATTTACCTTTAAATTAATATTATATTAAGGTAGGTTTATATTCATATTACCCCGAGCTTCCATTCCCGTACCCACGACGATAAAATCTTTCACAAACTGTTGCATAAAAGGGAGATTCTTTTTTTAAGATACGAGTGATATTATAATTTCAAACTCTTTTGTGTTGGTGTGTTAGAGAGAGGATGATGATGTGCACTCGAATCGACGAGCATAAAATGCGACGTCGACATCAACATTGACGTCAGGCATCGGCGTCGGCTGGGATTTTAGCCAACAGCGTCGCACGCGTCATAAATCGCGGATACCCGCTGCATATAAATGCATCCCACTCGCACACATCTTCATCTTAACGGGTCGTAAACTGAGGGACTGCACGAGGGTCGTAAGCACGTCCTGACCATCGTCCTTTGTTCCCTCCAACCACCTTGGCATAAAGCCTGTCATAAATGCCCCTCGTTGGCTGCTACGGTTTCAAATTAAACTGCGTTTGTTTCCTGTAATTTCAATCTCTAGACAGACGTTTTGCTTTTAAATATGTTATTCATATAGAGATCATTTGATAGAGGATTTGATAGAGGATGGCAGAATATAATGGATATTTATTAATATTTTAAAAAAATTTCATAATTTAGAATCTAAAAAAAAAACTATTTATTTTTCAGTATTTGAGAACTTAATTAACAAAGGCCGACAAGATCCGGTCTAGACTGAAATCTTAGAACTGAGGAAAATAGGGTTTTGTAATCTAAAGAAAAATTTTTAATATGTCATAATGACACTAACTAATAAGGAAATTTGTTCTCTAGCTGAACTTTGGAGTGATATGATATTGCCTTTTATATTTCGGGATTGAGCTAAACTAGTGCTGCTGATACTTCTATCGTAAAGTTTGACATTTTTGATGTTATAAGTACTCAGAACGTATTGACATACGAGCGCTATTTGTGTAGTTTAGAATTACTTGAAATCATCTGGGCTAAAAATGGAATTAAATCGTGAACATTTTCGAACGATTATACAACTTTAGACCTGGATTAACCCAACAACAGAGCATCGATGAATTTAATTTGACTTTTGGCGATGAAGCACCATCAATACTGTTTATCGATGGTTTGCCGACTTCAATTGTGGCCGTAGTTCGATTAAGGACAAATTTCGTGAAGGTCGTCCAAAATCGGTTGTTGTTCCATTGATGTTGTGCGTGTACTGATACTGCAAGATCGTCAAGTGACTTATCGTGAGATTGAGTTATCCTTGGGCATTAGTGTGACCAGCATACATACAATATGAACATTTGGCCGTCAAAAAGATTTGTTTTTGATCTTAAATCTCAAATTATAAAAGGCAATCCTGTCAACTACTATTTTATTAGAACCTATATTTAATTTTCATTTTTATTTTCATCTTAAGAAAAAAAAAACGAATTATTTTTTTAATGACTTGCTTTGATTAATCTCTTTCAGAAATAGAGCTCACATCCTTAAAGCGAAAAAAATAATTAATTTTTCGGTCCCTTGCTTGTGGTAAAAAAAAAAATAAAGATATGATTCAACATCTATTATAGAGATTGTTTATATATAGTCTATACTTCTTAATTTTAAGAAATGAGAAAGAAGAATGAAATCCGTTGTGTGTGTGCAATAGAAGATTCCCGAGGGATTTTCGTTTCTATAAGTGAACTGTCAATATTTGTCTTTTATAACTTAAATAAATAGTTTTAGCACGAAAATCAAATAAATAAAGGGACAAAAAAAAAATTGTAACGTTTTTAAGTAAACTCTTTTCTTGAAATTATTTTATTACAAGAGTGCTTATCGGAAAAAGAATTGCAAGAAAAAATAAATGTAAAATAGATTTTACAACATTAAAGACAATTATAATATCACTCTTTTGAGATTGGATGCAATGGAGTCCCGCTCATAAGAAAAGTTTAATTATTTTATCTTTGTCTTTTGACGATATAGGTTAAATTTTGATCGGCCCTTAGAGAAATTTCCAATCTGCCCGAAGGGAAATTCACTCACGCTCTTCATTGGCTTGATCTTTCCCTTACTGAAGAGTTTTCTATTCTTTTACTATGACAAAAATCGACATAGGTTTTTTAATAGATCTCAGAAAGGAAGCATAAAAGAAGCCTTGTTACTATTCCAGAGGGCAAATTTAATAAAAGCCTCTTATAAAAGAAAGAGGAATATACTAAAGATTGAAAGTATATAATATAATAAGTGGCCAATCTTTTTTCAGAATATTTTTTCCATACGAAGGTCCAAATTCATTTTTATAATTTTGATATCTTTGTAATTCTATCTATATAGATGAGATGCTTCTGAAATTACTCCTACATTTGATCACCTTGAATTAAAAACTTGATATGTGAGTTTTAAATTTCCTTTGCGCCTCAACAAATTAACCAATCAGAGCTCGTCTTCAGAGGTACTGCCATCTACAGGTTCGTCAATTTCTCAAGCAATTTGTTAGAGAAGTGAATAAAGGTTCAACTTTAAAAACCAAGGGTCCCGAATTCATATCAACTATTTTTTGAAATTTTTAAACAATCTCAATTTATTAAAATATTTTTTTAAGGTTTTTTTTTCAAAATTTTTATAAATGAATATGATAATATTAAATAATGTCGAAACTGCTAGAGACAGGGTAAAATGCATTTTACAATAAATAATTAATCTCTACTCTATTTATTTATCTCTAGACAATAAATAAACAATAAAAAACTTTGGAGTTCAGGGAGCGAAGCACTCGACCCGCTCCCGGGTTGCGTGACTGGTTTTGTAGAAAAAGCAAACCCCCTAAAATTATTTAAAATTAAATTACTATTATCCTTTTTCCTTATAAGAAAGGAACTTCATGGGTCAATGGTTCACTGAGCGATAAAATTTATTTAAATTATATTGTCTACTAATTAAATAAAATAAATATAGATAGATAACGGGTATCCTAAATAAATAAAGAATTAATTTCAATGCCAAAAAAGACAAAAACAAAATTACTATTTTATTTCGTTAAAAGATTTTTTCCATTCTTAAAATAATACTAGTATTATTTGGACGTTTGATCTATTTTGAAATTCAATTGATTCAATTATTGTTTATTGTTTCTTTTTTTTTAACGTTCGGAATAAATTTCGGGCATGCATGTTGGTATGTTGTGCCGCATTAATTAATCATATAATTTACACTCGACTACATAAGTGGAATGTTTACCAAGCCCAGAGGGCCGTATTGGAAGGCAATCTTGTATCTCATTTGCCGCCATGTTATTAATCCAGGACCACAAGCCATTTAATTGTAAATCAAATCAACAGCGCCTAATAGGTTCTGGCCTCCGTTAATGCCCTTCCTCGAGCTTCTTTTTCTAGATAAAGAGGGAATGGGGCATGACAAAAACCGAAACCACCCTCAGTAACAAATGCCTGAATATTAGTCCAAATGGACTGACACTCTCTCTTTCTCTCTCTCACCCCCTCTCAATCTAACTCTCACTATGGCTGTTAGTTGATTTCAATTCCCTATAACTCGAATTCATTATACGTCACAGCCCATTTGAGAGTGCCGAGAGCATAAAATCACCAATCGTTATGTTTCCAGTCCATATCAATAAATAATATTTCCATGATAATAAACCTAATTACAAGTTCTAAATTATTATATTGCAATGAATTTTAATATAATAATGGATTTATATATAAATAGAGATGAATGAATTATATAATAAAAAATAAATTTTCTTTTAAATTTCAAATGTTTTATTTTGAAATTAGTATAGTAGACTACTTTTACTTAAAAGAAATATTATTTATTTTTATTTATTCCAGAATTACTAATAGAATATAAAGGATTGTTACAATAACACCAAAACACTAAATTTACAGTTGGCACATTTTCGGAATCGTAGAAATTTTAACCGCATTTTGAAACAGTGTAGCAAAAAGTTTCCTCCACCAAGAGTCACACAGGATACTCTCACTCAATCACAAAAAGAGATTAGAGCATGCAAGCTATTTCTCCCTGTTTCCCGGCTCCGCCTATCATCATTTCCTTAACACCTCTCGCCTCTCTATTCCAAAAATTACTCGATAATAACTTAACTTTTTTTAAAAATAAATGACCTGAGTAGAAATCGAAACCATCAACTTTGAATTTTTAACATTGAAGAAAGAATATACAGTAAATTAAAGCTGAAACGTCTCATACTTGGCTCCTCACGTAGGTGCCTACTCCTCAATTGTTGAATACAACACCCCCTTACTACTTCACTTTGAATTCTTAGCCAAACTACAAATTATACAAATTGTTCTAAATTTTATTTTGAAAAAATTTCGATTAAAAAAAAACTAGATAATGTAAGAAATTTAAATTATAGATTTTTTTTTTATTATAATACTGTATTTATCAAAATTATTTATTTAGAAATTTTTTAACATCAAAAAAACTTTTATCATTAGGGCGCTATGTAAATTCTGGTATTAAAGGCACCATGAACTTTAAAATATTAGAAACTTTTGAACTAGACCAAATTCTATTTTTCTATTTCATAATTATTAAAATTAATTTTAGAAATTATAAATTATTTTAGGCAATAAAATTTGTTCTGATTAGAATTCATTAAAAGATATTTCTTTAAAGTTAGATATATTTTTTTACTTAATAATAATAATAATAATAGAATGAAAAAAGGATCGATGCAGTTAAATGAGCGGGAATTTATAAGGAGTTTTATCACTTATTTTTCCTAATAAAATCCGCAATATACGCTGTGAAGGGGTTGTAAATGGGAGGAGGGGGGGCGGTGGCGGAGGCGGGGGTGGATCGCTCGTTCAGCTTAATAAAGTATCGCAAAGTTAGATTGCGCGCACAGGAGCGTGGGTGGGAATTGGGAGGGAATAGGAGTATACGGGGAGATGGAGGATGAGGTGGTGGAAAGGGCGAAAGCGAGCTGGATTTGTTCCGGCCCTTCGATATTGTCCTCCTCCTACCCATTTCCATTCCCTTTTCCACCCCATCCGCAGGGCTTCGCCCTTCTCTCTCTTGTCATTCCAATTACTTTGAACCCGGCAAAAAGAAACCCGCCACCGATGGATAGATCTATATTTCCCGATCAGGACGCCTCGGGGGTTCCCCGTGTCTCTCTCTCCCTCTCTCTTTGCGCAAACACCCTCCTCCTATCTTTCTGACCAAATGCACTCGTTTTTTCCCCTTCATCCCTCTGTTATTAGCTATCCAGGAGACTTCGGGCATTTCCAATAATAACATTCCTTTCTTTGCAGGCACGCATTAAAAATATCTAATAAAATCGTAAGCTTTCCCGGCATTATCGCAATGTTATGAACGTTCATTTTTATTCTAGAGATATTGGCTCTTAAGAATTAATGTTGACGTCGTCATGACTAATATATAAACAATTTTCACTTATTATGTTTTTTCTTTAGGGAAATGTTGTTTAAGAATCCCAATTTGGACCCCAATGGACCCCCCCCCCTCCCCCCATATAATATATAAGGGTTTTGAAACTTAAAATACAATATTAGGAGAAGTAGTGGCTGTGAGGAATATTTAATGGAGAAATGAGGCAGAGGCAGCCAAAAAGAAAGACTCTGAATCTAGTTTTAATCTTCTGGAAACGTTTCGGTCCTTTTGTTTAAGAGCCATCCCTCTCTGTAAGATTGAAACTACATTCGGATTCTTTCTTTTTGGCTGCCCCTGTCTCATTTCTTCATTAATATTAAAATTTTTAAATATGATGTTTTATTTTTATTTTATACTTTTTTTTTAACTACAGAGGCCATTTAGACTTTATAAATTTTCTATATGTAATTTTAAATATTTAAATATCGGTGCTTCCGGCAAGCCTCGGGGCCACCCATCCGAGGTTCAGCACTGCTTGGCCTTGCTTGATAACGAAGATCTTGGTGGCTATTATATTCTCCGGTCAGGCCCTCCTTAAATATGATAAATTTTTAACAATTTTCATGTTTTTTTTTCTCCTAAAATTTTAATTATTTAGGGAGTCCTCTTCTATTCCTCTGCCAGACACGCTATTGTTTTAAGGGTATCTGTGGCAACAAATGAATACTATAAAATATTTAACACAGTTAACCACTCATATTTATTTAAATTCTTTTTTGAAACTAAATGATTATATAATTTCTATTCCGACAAAATTTTTCTTACAATCTCTGGCCATTTATAATATAATTTCCATGGATGGCCTTTTGATCCCGTATTAATAACAAATTTTAAAAAAATTTTCCTTTTTAGTTTTTCATTAATTTAATTTTTTTGATTATTATCTTAATGTTCTAAATGCCCCCCTCCTTCCTAAAATGTGGTTATAAGGTACACAACAATGTTAAATTTTTTTAAAGTATTTTTTGGCATCCGAGGCCATTTGGACTCCGTCCCTATTTATTTTTATATATATATAGGCCGATGTTTTGTCGATCAGGACGGGAAGCAAACCACTGACCTTTGATACGTGAAATGAAATTTCTACCTCTTCACCAAGGTACAGGACTATTTAAAAAAGAATCATTTAAAAGTCTTATAATTAATAATTGTAAAATTTCTTCAAACGTATTCAAATTCTTCTCTAGCCAAAAAGAAACCACTCTAATTTTATTTTTAACTTCAACCTAGTTAATGGATTAGTTTTGTTCGATTAATCGTTTAAAGTAAACATTAAATTATTATCAATATTTGTTTTGATCTAATCAAAAGATTATTTGATACATTGTATGTTCAGAATCAAACATTAAAATTTCGATTTGATTATTTTAATAGAAATATATTGTTTCGGGCAGTACATTTGAACATTACAATAAAATGTCATTTTCCAAAATAATATCACGTTTAAATTTAGTTGACATTTTAATTATAATCCGTGTAATGTTTTAATGTCGTAAGAGAAAAAAATTATAGCCTTATCAATGACTTATTATCTCTAAGATAATTATCCCAAAATATGGAGATGCTTTGTGGAATTTTTTAATAATTCATTTTTTAATGAATATCTTATGTATGTTATTAAATTGATTTCTTTTTAAATATTTTATTAACTACTTTTTAGGTAATCATTGATAGTCGTGTGACTAACCGCACTGGTTTTTTTGTCAATATTTTTTTTCCTTTTAGCAGAGAGGTAAAAACTGGAAGAACCAATTTTTTCATCCGAGTGGAATATAAATAAAAGTAAAAAAATTAAATTGGCGACTAAATCTTTTTCTTTTTAATTGGTCTATGGTACTTAATATTTATAACCATTTTCCCAACCATAAATATATCTTGTTTAAAAAAGAGAAGGGCTGAATGGTGGATAATCAACAGCTGATAAAAAAAATCTCGTTTACTATCAAATATATCCCACCCTGTGACCGAGAGGTTATAGGTTTTCAAGTTGTCACTTTTGATTACCTTAAAAGCCAAGGAGTGTGGGTTCGGATCCCAGGTAGTCCGATGAAAATTTAATTAAATCAATTGGATACCAATTGATGAAAATAAATTTGCCTGGATTACATGTATCGTAATTAATATATATCGTTTAAAATCTCAAACGATATTTATTAATTTTTTTTATTTATATATTAAATTTTTTTTTTTTGTATTTTTTATTTACAAAAAATATAACCCAACCCACTAAAAAATTTCAATGTCAGATAATGGTAAGTAAATTTCAAAGATAATTTAAAAAATGATATAAAATAGAGATATTTATAATAGATAATTTAAAAAATATATATATTAATAGATATATAAAAATAAATTTTAAATTAAATCGTTTTAGTTTTTCTTTTTAAATTTCCCCATTACAACTTTTAGCTCAAAATTGATCAAGTAAAGTTAAAATAGACTTTGATTTAGTGCATAATTCCTTTTGTGCCCTTGGGCAGAAAGGGTCATGTGCTCAGAATTCCTATCCAAAATCAACATTCTCTCTATTGTTCTCTCTAGTGTTAAATCTGATGACTAAAAGACTAATGAACCTTAACATCCAAATCTATAATTACCTTCTCATACACTAGGTATATTTAATTAATTTTTTTTTCAAAATTTAAATTTCATGAGGAAAAATGAGATTTTTTTTTTCAAAATAGATTGTTTCTTTGTAAAAAAAAAAAGAATGAAAAAATAAGACAAATATGAATTTATTCAAAACAAACAAGTATTTAAAAACTCTTTTTTCTATCCTTGATTTTTTTTTTTCTTAATTCATGGTCGAAACTTTGTCATATGTCTAGTGCCTATTGACACATTAAAAGTCAATGATAAAGTTGATTGATTTATCGTATTGGTTACCAATTAGTGTAAATAAATATCGCTGGGTAAATGGTATCATTAAATATAAATAATGAAATTCTTTCATGACTCAAATGGCGGAAATAATTTTTCTAAATTCTAAACTCTAAATTTATATCTAATGCATCTTTTGAAGGAAATACATAATTTGAAAAAATTTTTTATTCCCCTCATTCTATATATATGACATAATAAATCTTTATATATTGGGTAAAAATTCCAGGAGTTGCTGATATAAAAGATAGGGATCAAGTGCCAAAGGTTAGGGTATAATTTAATAATGTTTATGTTTGAGGTGAGGGAAGGCCAAGGCCAAAACTCTTAATTAATATATCATATAACGAAAAGAAATTGGTTTATCATTTTTTTTTCTTTCTTTCTTATAACTCCTCTCCAATGACGGGCATCTCTTAGTACAGTTATGAAGCAGGCACAGTCGTAACAGGGATGTTGTGCATCTCCAATCCTACCCCCGATGCACGGCTCCACTAATCCTGTCACGTCCCTTCCTCTAACCCCTGTATTCCCAATGCAGCTACGGAAATTGGCTTATTATGCTGGCATGGTGCAGCCAGCAGCCCATGAGCCCCGGGGGCATAGGGGCATTAGAGCGTATCACAATCCAGCACTGAAGGCCTGTCCAGCTTAAATGCCTTTCTGCATGGCTTACACTGCAAATTTGAGTCTAAAGCTAATGAATCATTCGCCGTGACCCGCTCCGATCTCCAGATTTATTCATTATTCGATGTTATAATAATTATGTTGCAAAAATGTATTTGCCAGTTTAATTTCAGAGATTGCTAAATTAATCTCCTTTGCTGAACGGATCTGCTTAGTACTGTTAAATGTACTTAGAGACCATCTCTCGCGCCTCTCTCATGGGAATCATTGGCTTTCGGGCTTTTCTGAAATTAAAAGGAAAGAAGGAAAAAATTTTAATCTAATCAAAGTTGGAAAAAAAAAAAACAAATAAAAGAAAAAATGTTTTCTTAATTTTTTTTTTACACCCCTTTACATTTTATATAGCTATAATCGTTTTAAATGGTTAGCCTCCCTCCCCATTTAAATTACAAAAAATAAAAGAGGAAAGAAATAAAAGTTCCCAAAAAAAAAGTGAACAAAATTTTTTTCCACTTCTTCCCCACCCCGCTTTCTCCAAATAGTAATCTTAGATTAATTTAATTAAATATAAATAAAAAAATTTTTTTTTAGTCCTATTCGACATGTAAGGCTATTTAGGACGTTTATTTATGTTAATTGGTAGCAAATATAATAATTATAAATAAATTTTTGTCGTTCAGGTCGGGTAGCGAACCACTGACCTTTGGTACATGAGATGAGACCTCTAACTCTGCACCAAGCGAGAGGACAAATCAAATAGTAAAATTAATTAGCCACAATTAGGCACAATATTAAATGCAACTATTTAATTTTCATAAATTATAAAAAGGGTATAAGTAATTATTATTTTTAATAGAGAGAAAGCCGAGGTTATCAAAATAAATAAATCATTTTAACAATCATTATTACTGGCCGGAGAGAAGAGCAACAACCACCAAATCCTTGTTGAGCAATGCCAAGCAGCGCTGAACCTCGGATGGGTGGCCCCGAGGAACAAGGTCCGCCGGAGGAGGTCCCAGATAATTTAATTTAATAATAATTCATGTAATTTAGACCTGAATCTGACCATTTTTTCTTTAATAAACTCAAAATTAAATTTCTAATTACACATTCAGACATTAAACAAAAATCCAAATTGAAAAAATTTCTTTTCATGGCGACTCAAGTTTTATCTAATATTATTACTATTCTACCAATTCATTTTATATTAAACTATTATTTTCGATAAAGTTTAATGACAGAACTTAATTATAGTTTTCTCTCTAAATATCTAATAGTTATCTTTATGATCTCGAAATGAGTGACATTTATATATCTATTAACCTACTAATAGAAGATTAATAGATAAGTACAATTTCTGTTAATAATAATTATTTATTATTATAATATTTATTATCTCTAATTAAAAGTTCACTAGGAATCCGATTTGATTATACTCTAAAAATATAAGAAAATAAAGTTTATTTTAATTTATTAAAAAATATATACGTACTTGTTTTTTGGTTTTTGGGGGCAGAGGTACCCCCTCACCAACAGCTTAACGAGTTATAAATAAGATTTTAAAATTTTGTTTATTTTTATTTTTTTTTTTTAAGTCTTTTTCGGCATCTGACGCCATTTAGACTCCGACATTATTTATTTAAATTATTGGTAGCCAATATAATATAAATAAATTTTTGTGGCTTAGGACGGGAAGCGAACCACTAACCTTTGGTACATGAGGCGAGACCTCAAGCTCTGCACCATGGGACAGGGCAAGAAATTTTGTGATTTGGTTTAAAATCAGGGTGGAATAAAAATAAATAAATTTGGGCGGATAATTGACTTTTGGATATAATAAAAAAATTCGTTAATAATATTTAACTTTTCTTAGCCAACACTTGGCTTCTTTTTAATCAGCAATGTCTACGTTCATCATTGGTTTCCATGCGTTCTAAACAAGAGAATATGATTAGAATCTTATACACAGGAGGTGATTTAACAGGTGGTGGGCGCTAGGAAAAAATAAATATTCAGGAGCCTTTAAAAGAGAATCTGATTAGAAACAATTTAGAGCCAGTGAGACTAAAAAAGACCGAAAAAAAGAAAAAATTTAATGAAAAATTATACAAAAAGATTTTAGTCAGGATTTCAAAAATTTTTTTTTTAGTCTTTGATATCTGAGAATTACAAATATATTTTAAGATCCAAACATATTTATTGATCCATTGGAATCCAAATGATTTAAATACATTTTCATCGGACTGCCAGAGATCCGAACCCACATCCCTTGCCTTTTAAGGTTATCAATATTGACAATGCCTTTATTGTCTCGGCCACTGGGGAGGGGATTAGAAATTAAATCTCACCTTCTTAAAAAAATTATTGACTCAATATGGGTCATTCAAAATTTCACATCATAAATATAAACAATAGCTTCTCAAAGAAGACACCTAAGATTACCCTCCAGATAATTACTGCCGTAACCTCGCCGCCTCTTATTAACAGGTAGGGGTTACCTTACCTACTGTTTGGAAAGCCGCACGAGAGATATTCAGAAAGAAAGATCGATGGTGAAAGAAAGCTCCTACTCAAGCCCTTATTTAGAATCGACTAAAAGAGCGATTCCCAGCCTTTTAGGAGTGCCGTCGAAAAGAATATCGATGTCGAAATTTCAATGTCTGTGTATTAAGTTTTGTAGCAAGTTTTCTTAAAAGCGAATAAACATATCTATTAAGGTTGGAAAAAAAATAAAAGAAAATGTTTTTTTTTAATTTTTTTTACACCCGTTTACATTTATATATCTATAATCGTTTTATATTTAAGCTAGATACCCTCGATGTTTGGAAGGCCCTTCACTAAAATCGGCCAAATACTACTAGTACTTTACTTTATAGTTTTAAATTAGATTAAAATTTATATACCAATTACTTATTAGATGATCTTTGAAAAGTATTAATCCTCAATTGTTTAGGACTCACTTTATTTGATTCGCGTACTCTTTAGTCTATTTTATCAAATTGTACCGCTTTAATTTACTTCATATACTTTTTAGCACAATAATGTGTATTTTTCTACAATTGCTTTTTCTATTTCGCGTGTCTCTAAACGTCTAATCACAGTTTAGGAGCAACTGGAAAGGTAAAGATTAAAAAAATAGTAAAAATCTGTTTGGTATTTTGGTGACTCACCGTTTGATTTAAAATTTAATCCTTTGCAACAATTTCCATCAAATTTTTTCTTAAATGACCTACAAATTTTTTTTTATAAATTCCTTTTACTTGTCAATTTAAAATATTTATTTTCAAGTGCATAAAAATTATCCCATTTTTACATTTTGTATAATAAAGAGAATGTAATAGTTTTTTTTTATCCATTTTATTAAACATTAAATTTAAATAACATTAGTTCTTTACGTTAATTATATCTTTACAGCGAGTGTGGATTAGAAAAAAAAAAAAAATCATGAAAAGAAGGCATTTATTTGATTTTAATACCGAAAAAAAAGGTTTAAATGGAAGTCATAAAAAGAAATTAACATATATTACCTAGTCTCTTGTATTCAATTTTATCAAACCACTTTTGCAACTTTTTTTTTCGACTATTATCTCGAGTGCCTTGGCTTTAATATTGATCATCTCTTTTGAATGCGCACACACCCTATAAACACGCTTTGCATACTTCAGTATAAATAAATACACGTTTACCCGTAACTTTACGAGTGGGGTTTAAGGACGTAAACTTCACCCGCGATTTTGTAATATTAGATTATTTTGGCAAGTTGAAAAGTTTGTTACTTCACAAGATTTGGCAGCAACAACAACAGTAGGAGCAGCAGGTATGATGATGCCCGTGTTTATCTTTGGGCAACTTGGCAATATTTCCAAACTGCTCTTATTCTGTTCAATAAATATATCAATAAGACCCGGACAGAAGCTTACTCCCTCTCTCTTTCTCTCTCCGGCCATTATTATAACAACTTGAGGGAAGAATTTAATATTTTAAACTTTACAAAAGTCAGTCAACAACTAATCCTAATGCTTATAAGCAGAAAACTAGAGAAGGAATAAAAGTTCGTCTTCTTTAGAAAATTAATTTTTTCTCCATTCTTTATTTAATATATAATTTGAGAGAGAAGAGGCGCAGTCTCTTTGGAACCATCAACTTTAAGCTTTCGGTCTCTTCCAATTTATCTTATGGGTGAGAACGAACGGACGATGTGGGTCGAATCTGTTCATCCACTTGGTTACTCAAGGACTCCGTCTAATGGGTCAATAGTTCGCAACCGACTTCCAATCGCTCCAACTTAATTTGATTGAAATTATTGTAATTTAATTAAATTAGTTCATCTAATCTAAGAGCATTATTTCAAAATATGGTATTTGTAAATAGAAGAAAACGTTTTTTTAGACTTTTCGGCATCTTGAACCATATAGTCATATAGACTATAAACAATACATGTATATATAGTTATTATGAAATAAATTAACGATAAAAAAAAAAGAAATTTTGGATTATATGTTGAGAAGATAAAAATAACAAATAAAAGGAGAGAGGAACAAGTGGATGTTAGAGCTCTGAGGATTTTGAGGTGTTCACTGAAACAGCCGCGCCCTGTTGACTCTAAAAATAAAAAATTACTGAAATAGTATATTCTTTTAATAATTAAAACTTCATACCAACCTGAGTGTCCAAGTAAAGAAAATTAAGAAATTTTTTTTGGCATCTCCGTTCTTATTTATTAAAATTAATTGGTAGCCAATTTAATTTAAATAAATTTTTGTCGCTCAGGACGCGAACCCTGACCTCTGGTACAGTCAAGCCAGATCTCTAGCTCTGCACCAAGGGACAGAGCTTAAAAAAAATTATCCAGGCATTACCAAAAATTACACCAATTGGTATCCAATTGATTTAAATAAATCTTCATCGAGACTACCTGGGATCCCCTTGGCCTTAATAATAATGGCAATGTCTTTAACCTCTCGGCCACTGAATGGGGGCTACTCACCTCATATATTTTCTTATTTGCATTAATCCTAATGATTTAATGATAATAAATCTAACTTAATTTATTTTATTGTTACATTGTTATTATTAATTTATAAAGCTAAAGGAACAGCAGCCGAAATATTTATTGACAAACAGAACTGAACCTCATTTGGATAAGAGGCCCTGAGGATCAAGACTGTAGTTGAACGCCTACGATAGTGAATTTTTTTAAAAATATATTTGTAGTCTATAATTAGGAAGCATATATGTTCAGTAGGAAAAGTTGAATTTTAATATATAAAACAAAATATTAAAATTTTATAAATATTGTTTTTTAATAATTAATTAATTAATCATAATTTCATCACGTTTTAATTGTAAATGTTTTGTATTTTTCTTCTTTGTTTATGACCACATGGCATTTAATGTAAAAGGATTAAATAAAAATAAATAAATTTGGGCGGATAATTGACTTTTGGATATAATAAAAAAATTCGTTAATAATATTTAACATTTCTTAGCCAACACTTGGCTTCTTTTTAATCAGCAATGTCTACGTTCATCATTGGTTTCCATGCGTTCTAAACAAGAGAATATGATTAGAATCTTATACACAGGAGGTGATTTAACAGGTGGTGGGCGCCAGGAAAAAATAAATATTCAGAAACCTTTAAAAGAGAAACTGATTAGAAACAATTTAGAGCCAGTGAGACTAAAAAAGACTGAAAAGTTTCGTCTGGAGCATCGGGCTAGAAAAATCCACCACTGCTTGTAGATGAATTAATTATATTTTATTGCAACATTACATTATCTCCTCCTGTCTCTGAAATAATAACAATAATTATACCTATTTACCTGTTTTCCACACAAGATGAAAAAAATTTATTTAAATTAATTGTCTGCCAAACTTGATATATTAGTAGTATTCAAAATAATTTTTTGATTTTATTTTAAATCTTGAAGAGTATTACTTTGTCCTTTTTTGGAAAGGACAAAAAATTTTAATGAATTTAAAATTTTTATGCCTTTTTCAAAAAAAAAAAAAAAAAAAAAACAAAAACAAAAAAGAACAAAGTAAAACTCTTCAAGATTTAAAATAAACACATTTTAAATAAATTTTTGATGTCTTTTGTTTTCCGTTCCACTATCAAGATCCGAATAAAAATGTAGGCACCAAGAAGATGTGAATTGAACAACTAAGTGAATAATATGTGTCTAAACTAAATAAAAATTAAATAGAGTATTACCAAAAGCTGTAGCTGAAATGAACAACAACAAATAAATAAAAAAAAATAAATGTTTATGTTTGTTTGGGACTTTGAGACCATTCGCGCCTCTTAATGTCGGCCTCGATGCATCATTCAACTCCCAATAAAAGGAAATTGAATCAATCAAATGGAAATACTTTATTTTAGGGTTTTTTTTTTTTTTTTTTTTTTTTTTTTACGAACCTAAGATGAAAAACAAATAAGAAGAAAGTTTTAAAAATAATTACAATATTCGAACTTGGTTACTTTTTATTGGTTTTATTTAACTTGTTAGTATCAATTTACTTCAAATTTAACTTTATATGAATTCTTGGCCACTTACAACTTTTTCTTAAAAAATAAGACCTGGTTTTTTATATTATTTAAATAGTAAATATATACATTTATATGCTTAATAAATTGTGAATTATCGGGGTTCTTCTACACGCATCTCTCAGCACCAATTAAAGAATCGTCTGTCTTATTCGATAGGATTATTCCGTGATTCAAATTTTATGGATTGGTTAAAAAAATATTACGGGCAGCATATTAACGACAAAGTGAATTAAAGGATTAAAAGTTTTTAATTTATAGCATTATTCTCTCTCAGTGAGAAAGTATTGAGATCGCAAAAAAAAAACCCCAGGTTGAGATTTCAAGTGAAATACACGTTTTGAGCTCCTCTAATACTAGGGTCTCGAAAAATGGTCTGCTTATGATAACAAAAAAATAACAAATAAATGTTAGAGGTTCAAATTTTATATTTTAGGTAATTACTCTCATCTCTTTCACCTCGAAGCTTTTGAGGAAAATCGGCCAACGGATACTAGTAATTTACTCATGTACTTTTTTTTAGTTTTTTAATTTTCTTAACATTGTAACGATATTGACTAAAATTCATATATGATCTTTGAAATTTATTGACCCTTAATCGCTATGAAATGAAGAATAATTTATAACTAATAGGACAAGAAATAGAAATAAAAAATTAATCAATTATTTAATTTATTTCAATTGTCAACGTTTCGAGCACGGAGGAAGGGCACAAAACAAAATAAATAATTGTTTTATTTATAAATAATTTGACTAGGCTGGAGTTTTTTTTGCAAGGTTATGATAAAAAAATCTGTCTTTTTAAAATATTTTTACTCACGCTTTAATGATGATTATTATATCTTCCTCGTAGCGTACAATCGCTGTAAAATCTTGCTGGTTGTATTGCTTATTGAATGAAACCATGATGTGTACGTTGAAAAGGACCTGATGGAAACAGAATCGCTGTTGAAACGTCGTAATTAAAACGTAAATAAAAATATTTTAATAAATTGTTTGATTTAATTTTCTCCTGTCCCATCAGGTTCATTATTCTCAACAAAAATGTTCGAATCCGACCACAGTGTCAAAATATCACTATATAATATGTGATATGTTTTAAGCATATTTAATTATAAATTAGTTGATTTACATTTACAAATTTCAAATTAATTATTCCTAATTTCACATGTAATATTTGTATTTTTATTTAAATGACTTAATTAAATTGCGATTTAATTTATTTTATAATCACAAGAATTTGTAATTTAACTAATTTTGAAATAATTTATAACATGAAGTAAATTTATTTAGAATTTCCCTAAAGGGGATTTTAAATTATAAAATTTAATGAATTTTTCATTTTAAATCAGTAGTTTTTGCGTCTATATATACATTATGCTTATACGTAACCATAAAAAGAGATTAGATTTTTTTAAATAAGAAAAAAATAAATAATAATAAAAAAAAATAAAAAACAAAACATTTAGGCCCCTAACTTCCTCCAACTGGTCAGGTCGAGGATTTCAATAGCTTTAAACCTTCTCCGGACAACGCGGGTCATTTTACAAAAAAACTGCGTGTAAATCGGTTCAGTAGTTTTTTAGTCTATAGCGGACACACAAACAAAGAAACATATATATAAATATTTTATTTTACAAAATATCTTTAGTACATAATTTAGTACAAAAGTCAGTATCTATTTGCATTGTAGCAAAATTGTATTGGCAAACTGACTTTTGGTCTTGGATTTATGAATGTATTAATTAATAAATATTTATGTATTTATGTATTAATCTCTCAGTATTTATATTATTTATTTCATTGTTCTACATTAAGTAACTTAGTAATTACTTGTCTTTTTCCCCTTTTCCCCATTACTCAGAAGGTTGGCGAAAAAATTTCTTTTCTAAGAATGGATCGCGGTCCATGATAGTTTGAGAACTCCTGGGCTAGAACATTTTTTAATAGATATAACATTTTATTTTCTATCTCGAAGTTATTTTGGAATTTTTTCATTTAGTGTGTGACTAACGTGGAGAGGAAGTACATTAGGAATGAAATGGAATTGATAAATACGAGAGTATCGTTGCAATGATTTATGATACCCTCAAATAAAGGCCAATGAATATAAGTATCAGTATACAAAACACTCAGATTGGTATAATTTTACTTCAAGGTGTATAGAAAAGAAAAAAAATCAAAAAGTGGGTTAGAGGATCAAATAGCATCGACCCTGAGATCTAAGATTCTATATATTAATGTATGTTACATAAATGCACTTGTAGTGAAGACGTTACCATAGCAACCGATTGACGCGCGCGCACAACCAATCAAATTCCCTCTTGGTTGGTAAACATGGCGCCCAATATCGAATGGAATTGTATTAAATTTTGCTTCTACTAACTTTATATATATTTATACCTAGCTTTCAGTACATAATAGTTATCTCAACTTCATACAAATATTTACATTTACAATCGGTAAATATAAAAAAAAAAATCTAGATTTGAGTCATGAAAGAGAGTGAGTGCTAGAGAGAGAGGGATGTATCGGACATCACTTTTTCGATTTTTTATTTTCGTAAACCGATTTTTCTCCCTCTTCAGATATCAATCTTCATAAGATTCTCTCTCTTTCTCACTTCTCCCTCGAGGGTGGAAAGTTTAATATAGACCTAGCCGGATGATCGTCTGGACTTCGCAAAATATTTGAGCTTTTTAAAGCAATGAGAATCAGGGTGTAATTACAGTTTGCTGGTATATATATATATATATATATATATACATGTATATGTTTGAGCAGGCACTCGGTTCGTTCGTTCATAATTGCCACCCCCCACTCTAGCACCGCCTCCGGCGCTGGCTCATGTATGCGAAAATAATCTTTGAACAAACATACCGGCCGCTTCATTTGTTTTGCGAGTCCGTATAAAAATGTTTGTCTACTAATTGAAACATTTTAGGTTAATTGATCGAGCATGCCGCCTTTTTTTAATATACATTTGTAAAATTTTTATTTTCCCTCTTTTTTTTTTTTCTCTCGGTTTAGACATGATATAAAATATAATTATCATAAAATTTTAGATAGCTCTTTTTATGATTTTATAAAGAAACAATGGAAGTTAAAATATATCAGACTGACATAAGATAACTTATTTCTTTTTTAGCTAGCTACGCAAATTCGCCTTCTGCGAGCCATGCACCTAATCTCCACTCATATGATTATATCATTTATTTTTTCTTAAATTTATTGTGACTATTGAAAAAAAAAAAAAAAAATGATTATTCGAATACGTTCTTTTTCTTCCTTTCCAATATCTTTTTGACATAATATATTCATTTTGATTATTTTTACTTTTACATATAGATCAAATATTATTATTATTACTTTTAGTAAGATTCGGCATCTAAACGAGATCAAATATTACTAAAATTTATACACCATAATATATGGAATATTTTCTATTAGTCTCTTAGTATGCTTAATACCAAAATTGTTGAAACTTTGAAATCTACTACTTCATTAGTGGATATTATAGAGGAGAATTATAGAAAAAGAGAGATAGTTCTAATGTGGTTAATTTTACAACAAATTGACTATTAAATGGTGAGAATAATTAAAATTTATAATTTATAAAGATTTATCGAAGACCAATGAGCCCTCTTTTATACGCCTGTATCTGACAGCCACACCTGAAGATAAGCATCCTCAACTACGACTAAAAGTTTCATTATAATAATTAAATTATTATAAAAAAAAGAGGTAAAAAATAAAATATTTCTAAAAACAACAAAAGGACCATGAGGTTAAATATTAAAACCAGGAGATCCCCAACCGTTTCAATAAAAAGTTTTTTAAATCAATTATATATCAATTAATTATATTAAAAATGTTTTTGGAATAATTTTCAATATAAAAGAAAAATTAAATAAATCATATTTTTCAATTTCGAAAAGTGTCTTTTTTTTAATATAGCATTTTATATAAGGTTTTTCAGTTGCAATTGCAAATCTTCATCAGATGATGTTAGTTAGGTTGAAGAATTAAAATGAAAGGTTAATTATATTTGTGACCGACGAAAATAATCTGGAATGACAGCACATACCTACTTTATCTTAGAAAGTTATGTGATGTATTGTTATCACGCCAGATTTTTATTCTTGTTGATGTTCTTTAAAAAAATTATTTCCCCGGGAATCGCAGCCGAAAGGTTTAATATAGAAGTGCTATATTGAAAAAGAGACACTTTTTGAAAGAAAAAATATATCTTTTACCCAACATACAACTAATTTTATTATAAAAAATTTTCTTACAATATTATATACCATTATATTCACTTTTACTAATCAAATACAGACTCTTGAATATATTAAGATTATGTATACACCTCTCTCCCATCAGAAATTTCGAATGAAGATGAATAAATACATTTTTCAAGTTTTTTTTTTTTTTTCTTAAGTCTTTTTCGGCATCTGAGGCCATTTAGACTTCGTCTTTATTTATTTAAATTAATTGCTAGCCAATATAATTTAAATAAAAATTTGTCGCTCAGGGCGGGAAGCGAACCACTGACCCTTGGTACATGAAGCCAGACCTCTAGCTTTCTCTACACCAAGGGACAGGGCAAATTTTTCAAGTGATCTGCTATTTGGCTGCCTGCGCCTAATTCCTCTTCACCTCATTTAAAAATTTTATTTTTTATTTAATTTTATTATATTAATTGATTTATTAATAAAAAAATATATATTTAAATAATAATTAAATATTTTCATGTTCAGAAGGCTAATACAAATTCGCTTTCTCCTTCTATAATAGAGATAAATTAGCCATGCCTCTGGAGTAGTGGATAAAAATAGAAATAAAAGTGTCTTTAGTGTCGTTTAGTGTTGCCAAGTCTTGGAAATAGAATATCAAGGGGAGCAAAAAATTTTTATTTTTTTTATACAATATTTTTATATTTCTTTGTTGGAATTATATATTAAAATTTGTTTTATGAAAAAATTTTCTAGTGTTAGTTCTAATGAATTTCTTCGTATATTTAATCATATAAATGTATTTTCAACATACTCTAAAACCGCACACAAGAAGATTGTTAGTTATTATAGTTTCCATTGCACAAGTGTGAATGTGTTTGTTGTTGTTTACAGGTAATTCATATAACAATTTCAGAAATGAGAGGCAGGCAGGTATATACTTTGTCTACCTATGCCGACATAGAATAAATATTAATTAAACAAGAATTAAAAACCGCCCAGCCACCACCGCCACCGTCGGTAAATCAAATTAAGCGCGAGTTGAGTTTTACAAACATGCGAATATTAATTTGAATTAGAGTCGTCCTGGGCTAGATGGCTTGGGGTGGGGGTTTGCGAATTAAATCTTGAAATATTCTGATTAAACCCACCCTTCTCTCCACCTCTCTCTCTCTTCTCTACATAAATAATTGTAACTTTTCTCAGTGAAATTTCTTATCATTAATTATTGCACAATAGCTTTTCAGGAAGGAAATTGTTTTCCTGCCCGTGCGGGCGGCCGTTTATCTTTGCGATTCATTTGCTCGGATGCTGCGATAATTAAACTGTAACTCTACCCAAAAATAAAAAAAATAAAAATAAAAAATTCGATAAAAAAAAAAAAAAAAAAAAACGAACGAGTTCTATTTTTGGTAGAAAACTATTTTATTGATGTTTACATCGAGGAAAAAAACTTACTTCAAGAAAAAAAAAAAAGATATTATCTAACTGAGTTGGATTGATATAAACAAGGCAATTTTAATATTGCATCTTATCGGAAGGACACAAAGGTGGAGGGATGAAAGGAACGGACATATATTGATAAGTTCAGAGACTTGTGAGTTTTTATGGATCTCTCTTCGCTCTCTGTCGCTCCGTTTCTATGTAAATGTCCGAATGGACTGAATCAAAAGGCGATCTTTATAAAAGTATTACATGAAAAGAGAGAACAATTTTTTTTTTTTTTAATTCCCAATTTTAAATGACGAAACATCGAAATATGATCTAATCGCAATTGCTCTATATTTTCTTATAATTTATGGTCTTATCTTAATTTCATTTATACTAAGGATAAAAAAATTTAATAGTTAAATAAATAGATTGTCCTTATTCTCCAGACTTACTTCAATAATTTGAAAGCTAGTAAAAATATATGCGAATTGTGTTAAAATCGCCACTCAGGCACTCGGAAAAATTTCAGAATTTATAGCGAATAATTAATTAGACTAGTATTTTTTCTTGCACACTGAGACTGTGCCACTGACCAGTTTGAGAAAATTAAAATTTTATAATAATTATTTTTTTTAAAAATCTCTTTGGATTCTGAGGCCATATAGTTTTTTAAATGATACATGTAAATTTTAGTTACAATACGTATTATTCAGGCATATTTATTTACTTTATTTACACCAAGGTATTTAATTGGAAAAACACATTAAAAAAATCTCAAAGCCATAAATATTTTTATCCTTAAATATAAATTTGGATATATGAAAAGATTGT
>JAAAKE020129892.1:0-14492 GCA_010014785.2 Anisolabis maritima | reverse complement strand
CATTTCTATCTTTCTTTGCTTTCAGGGGATTTTTCTAAATTTTAAAATGAACTCAGAATTCATGGGTCCTTTTTAATTTTTTTAATTTTTCCCCCCCCCCCCCCCCTTTCAAAAGTGGCAAAAATAATCTACGATTTGTTTTTATGGTTAACGAAGAATGAAATGCTTAGGGGTAACTTTATTTGAAACTTCAACTTTTTCTTTGAATATTTGTTCGTCACGAGGATTTAAATCATTTCCTGTAGAGCTGGAGCTTTCAAATTTTATAGATATAAAAATTTTTATGCAACTCAGATTCAAACTATAGAAAAAAGATCGAGTAGAGAACTTTCCAGAGAAAACCTGGCTCTTGGTGCGTAGCCTGCCGAAGGTTAGCAATACAATAATAAACTCTTGATACTTTTCTCAATAGTAATTTGGGATTTTTTTTTTATTACTTTAATAAAAAAAAGTCAATGATTTATGAGTTTATGTGACCTGGAATTTTTTCCGCCTGAGCCTATTGAAATAGGCGTTAGCGCCACTGCCATTGGACTTACGTAGGTAACTTTGTTAATGCAAGGCCAATCGTATCTCGTTTAATATAATTTCTACTCAAATTGTAATTTCAAGCATCGCTCAATCGCCAAAAGGCGTACGAACTCCTGGTTTTTTCAAGGCCATATTTTTCATTTTCTGATTTGTTTGTAAAATAACTAGATTAGTATCACGCAATATATCGATATTTTAATAATTTATTTGATATAGAGTAGCTATTACGCAAAACCTTGTGAAATAATAGGGACCATTTAAGGGTGTAGTAGATGGAGGTCAATATCAAGCTTGGGAAATAAATAAAGAAAAATAATTCCTTCAGATGCACGGGGGCTTGTGTTCCCAGAGCTCCCCCTTTTTTTAAAAAGAATTAATAAATTCGAAATCTGAGCTCCCCCCCCCAAAAAAAAAAATAAAATATATACGGCTCTATGTAAAAAAATTATCATCTCTTAATTTAATTTAATAAATTCCAAAAGAATTAAATTAGTATTCTGAAGAGCACCAAAGTTGGTGTAATTAAGAAAATACAAGATCTTAAAACTAAATATATTACCCGCTTCAAAAGTAAATGGACAAACTATATCTTATGTGGATAATTAGAAGATCTACTTGAAATTCCAAAATAATAAATTTAATAATAAATCATAAAAAATTATGAAATTTGTTGATTTTTGAATTTCATGTTATCTATTAAGACGAAACAAAAAATACAGTTTATCCATTATTTATCTTTGTGGAGGATAGTAGGAGAAAACCAGGGAAAGGTCCCCGCCTGCAGACACACTCAGGCCCTTCGGGGAATAGCCACGCTTATTCGGTCTCATTTCCCTCATATCAAATTTTATAGGATTACATCCTGTTCAATGAGTTGATTTGAAAATTAAAAAAAAAAAACGACATTAACTTAAAAATTAGATTTGATATTTTTTTTTTTATATTTCCTTTTTGAAAACTAAAATCTTTTTCTCTTGTCAAGTAAAAATCTTTTTCAAAAAGAAAGAATTATTTGAATATTATAGATAAAAGATAAATAAATCATTCAATATTTTTAAATAATCTTGAAATATACACAAGTCGTAAATAGAAGAGGGAAGTGTGGATTTGTCAAAATAAATTTATGTCTTTAGATTTATCTAATTTCGAAATGGTCAATACTAACGCCATTAGTAATTCTCTCTCTCTCTCTCGCTCTTCGCCCTTGCAATCTCTCATATTTATTAATATAATATATAAAGTCGGATGAAACTCATTTCGCTGATCAATTTGGTTAAGTAAACTCAGAATGAGTGAGCAAATGCTTTTATCTGATGAAATAAGGACGTTTCGAATTTTTGATAAAAACATTCATCAATATTAGCCTTTTGAAATAAACTGAATTTCTTTTGGTATCTCGTATCTCACGCGGATAACTAATCCTCCCTCTATACTCTATTTAATATAACTCTTGGCGGGCGGTTAGCGCCTTCCACTGAAGTTCTATAAGAGTTCTCTTCCGTTACCTTCTTCCTTTCTTTCTTAATATAAACGTATTGGCTGGTATCGTTCCTGCCTCATTCATTGATAGAAATTTAATTTAAAAAATAAATAAAATGTGTTAAGAGAATCTGTTAGGCCAGATAACTCATTAATAAAATATTAATTGGAAGTGAACATCTGCGTAAGATATTTGCCATCTCGTAATAAATTAGCATAATAATTAGAATAATTTATTTTTTATAATTTGCACATTAGAGAATATTAACTATATTCCAATTAGAAGTACATATAGCCTAATTTAAATAATTATCTTTTACTTTATCATGAATATAAACATAAAAAATATTAAAACGGCGGACAAATACCTATAAATTAGCGCAAATATAAAAAAAAGTTATTCTGTTCGTTAAAACTATAGTTCAAAATAAATGATAGTAAATATAGGTTCTAATTAACAATTAGGACTTCAGACCATTTTTGTGTTTAATGTAGTTATTTGGACATCAGAGAAATGATATCATCCTCAGGAGAACAACGGATATTTGGCAAATCGTCATTAATTCCATCCAATATACAAAGCGCCATCAACACAAATTTTATAATATATAATAATTTTATAAAATTGTAATTTTATAGAACTGTACTGACGATGACATCATTTCAGTGATGTCGAAATATCTATATTAATCGAAGTATTACGCAAAAAATATTCTTTAATTGGCTCAAGTCCTAATTGCTATTATTTCCTAACCGCAATCTTCAAACAATACAATAAATATTAGTAATAACTTAAATTTATAAGTTATAACTAGATATTGGATGTTGAGGAACTAAAAGAATACGTTTTAAAAATAGGAAAAGAGGCGTTTAAAATTGAAGAGGAAAAAATTGAATTTGAATTTTTTTTTTCATTTACAAGAATCAAAAATAAAGTTTTTATCTTTCAATTAGTCTTATTAGTATTCTTAATCTTATAATTAGTATTGCAATAATTTACTAACCGTTTTTCCAAGACTGGGAATTTCTGATTTATGCCGTTTTGAAGTGAAAATCATCTTCAAAAGAATTACTGGGATATATTTAAATGGTTTGGCTCTTGAAGAATAAAGAATTAAAATATATAAAATTTGGCCTTCTCAATTGATAGCGATCCTTTAACGGTTTTTATTGGCATATTAAAAAAAAACCATCTGGGAATGCGTAAAGCTGCGTTGCCGCAACGAACTTGTACCCGCGCAAGGGCTGTAGAAATGCGAGCGAACGCAAGGGCCATTGACTTGCTTGCAACAATTTCGAAGAATTATGTGTTTGTAGATAGTATCCGAACGTAACATAAAAATTGAGATTCAAAATTCAAAATTTCAGCTACCATTGTTGCAATAAATGATTTTAAAATTTTTGCACTTTTTATGCTCCGAATATGAAGCCAAAATTTTGAAATTTGAAGAAAAATTGCGGGCAGACATATAGACAGAATTACAATAACGACCTTTTCAAGATCGTTGAAAATATATATTCATTTTTATAGAAATAAATATTTCAATATATTTTAAAATTTTTAAAATATATTATGTTTTATGAATATTAAATTAAAATTTTCTATTTTTCTTTATCTCAACGTCAAAAAAGGCACCGAGAAGGCTAAAAGTCTGAAAAATACAAAATTAGGCACTTAAAACTTTCTTCAGACAGGTCAGTCAATTATTCGATATATTTTCAAATGTGGAATAGGTCCTTTCATAAAAAATTTTGCTTAAACATCCGAGTTATAAATTAGGTTAAATATATTTATAAATAAATACAATATTTTGTTTCTTTTATCATTGTTTATGGTGTGTTGCGGAATTCTGAGAATGGCTTAGATATGCCGTGGTTGAGAAAAGATTGCTGAGCACCGCAGAAGGAAATTTTCATTTGCATTTCGATCTCTTTCATTCTTCATCAGAGCTTATATATATATATATTTCGAAATTTAAAATAAATAAAAAAAATAAACATATATTTTAAAATTCTAAAGTTGATATTTTAACGAAGTTATGCAGCAAGAAAATTATAGTAAGGGTGAGCCTTGCGACCTAAACGTCGATCAAAAATATACTTGTTTTATTTGCCTTCTGGCTACATTAAAATCCCTGAGTGGCCTTTTTTTGTCTTTTCGGCATCTACGGCCATTTAGACTTTCAACAACTCAATTATTTATTATATCCGATCCAGGAATATTTATTTATACCAAATGGTATCTAATTGATATAAACAAATTGGGGTGGGATCCGAAGCCACACCTTTTGGCTTTTAAGGTTATCAATATTGACAATGTCAGTATCTTTAATTCGAGGAGCGCCATATGGACTTTAACGGAAACGGAACATAAAAATGGATTGGAAGTAAATATACACAAAAGAGAGAATTTATTTATTATAAAAGTTAAATTGCCATTTAATATAAATAAATAAGGCCTCAGATGCCGAAAAAGACATAATCAAAATTATTTTATTTTAAAGCCCCCCCCCCCCCCCCTCCGAAACACTAAAATTTCCCTCTGGTTGGGAGTCCTCTCTGCTTCGTTTTTATTTAATTGGAACGCCTAGAAGTTATATATAAATAAAAGTTTGTTGTATTAGTTGCCTATCTTCCAGGGGTTTGATATATTCATCCGATAAAATTCCCCACCATTTGGATAAGTCCTCTTAAATAAATCGGGATTTGAGGCTTAAAAAATCACACTTTTTTTTTTTTCTTCTTTGAATTAGCAATTTTTTTTTATTTTTAATTAAAGAAATCCACTTGTGATGCACTTTTAAAATACAAAACGAACTCAGAGGACAAAGCAAAGCGTTAAATGACCCACGAAGTCATCGATGCGCACCACTTGGGTGATAAATGGCCGAAGGGTTTGCACGGTGGATAAAAATAAATAACCACCTGCTCTCTGCTTTTTAACCTTCCTATTTACTCCACTCTAATATGCACATTTACTGATGGAAGCGTGAGAATTAATAAAAACAAATTTGTATTATAGTTAATTCTGTTGCGATTTATCTCCTGTAATGATCATCAATTCAATGGCTAATAATAATAAACTGATGGAATTTAAATAAAACAAATAAACAGAGAACCAAAAAATCAATAGAATTCGGATTAACGATACAATAGGAATTAATTATTGATCCAAATGAAATTTATTATTATCAAAATAAAGGAAAAAAATATTTTTTTTATAGTTTTCGGCATCTGACGTCATTTAGACTCTGTCTCTATTTATTGAAATAAATTGGTATCAATATATATATTAAATAATAATTTCTGGATCACTCTTCTACCATTTTGTTCGCATATATTTCGCTCGGCATCTTTAGTATAAAAATATCATTTGACGGGGGGCCCTCTCTATCAATATGTATAAAATTTTCGTTTGCAAACAAAGCTTTGCTAATGTGTCCCTATTCTCTAAAAATTTTATACTAATATTGATTGACACGGGTCCCCCGTCAAATGATATTTTTATACTAAAGATACCGAGCAAAATATTTAATCCAAAAATTTCTCCGAAACTTTCATTTACGAGTAATCCAGCTTTTTGGGAGTCAAGATATTCAAAAAAAAATTTTTTTTCCAAAATGGAAAATGTTTAATTTGCTTTGGAAAGGGATGGATTTGATTTGGAAATGTTAAGTATCGGATATTAGTATATAAAATTAAAAATTTATCCAATTATTTTGCAAATTATTAAAAAAAATGGTTTTATGGTTGACTAGAAAGTTTACTAGAAACCAATTAATTAATCAAATAACTCGAACAGATATAAGGTTATCTATTCTGATATAATTAAATACACAAAATTGTTATTTAATAAAATTTAATTTATTTAAATAGTAAAATATCTCTTTAAAGATTTTCAAGAGTTAAGATATCACATGATCGTGTCATGGGCATCAGTCGCAGGCGCTAGGTTGGTCACCCCTGGTCTAGTATCCTTGACCTTGACTCCCCTGCCGACGAGAGGCCCATCCCCACCTTCTCTCTTCTGCCTCACTTTCCCAGAGGGGAGGAGAGACTGCCAACAAAAGAAAATACTCGCCGACGTTTCGAATGATCTTTGCACTCATCATCAGGACCTCAACATTTATATAAATAATCAAAACTATATATTTTATAAAATTTTATAAATTACAATTATTTATTACATATTTTACCGCATATACAATTAGGTTTATTCTATAAGATAAATGAATGCGAGCAGCCATCCATTGCATTGTTTTCAGAACTAACTCCTATTAATCGGTATAATATCGATATATTTGTTAACTATGTGATATTTTAATTGCCACTGTCCCTTGAAGCAGAAGTGGCCGTCTTCCTAAGCGATTTGCTTCCCTTTTATAATTCTGATATTTTTTCTTGTAAAAATAAAGTTGGCAGTGATGATATAATTTAATTAAGTAACAGCTTCCGCCCCCCCCCCTTCCCTCCCCCGTGGTCCAGAGGTTAAAGATATTGACATTCTCAATATTGTTAACATTAAAAACCAAGTGGGGTGGGTTCGGATCCCAGGTAGTCTGATTAAAATTTATTTAAATCAAATTGTATATCAATCGATGTAAATAAAAATCCATGTATAATTTCTTTCATAATAAATATATAATTATAATTGTGGCCTTAGATGCCGAAAAGACAAAAAAAAAAGTTGCAGCATAGGGCCACACAATCTGCAGGAGATCCAAGAAATTCCAGATTTTTTTTTTAACATAATCTGTATTTTTTTTTACTTCGTCCGTATTTATTTAAATTAATTGGTAGCTAATATAATATAAATAAATTTTTGTCGCTCAAAACTGGAAGCGAGACAATTCAATGTGTTGTCTTAAAATTAAAATTCTTTAAAAATTTAATTTTAATAATTATTTAATTTTATGTTATATTTATATAATATATTTTCATATAATTAATATATAAGACATATATATTATTTTCAAACAGCTCCAGTAATTTAAGAGGAGGGAGGGGGATTATATAGCTTAGAGCCTCACCAAGTCTAATTCCGGCGCTGAAAGAGGGTGCCAAACAATTTTCAGGTGGATTATAGCAGTTCAAATTCATTATTTTCAAATTAAGCATACCAATTGAAATTTTATTAAAATTAAATATCCAATAAAAAATCAAGAATCAAGAGGTTAGAAACCCCTGAGAGAAGTAAACTAAAATCTGGTGGTCCCACGCAACTTTCACTTACCGATTAACATTATTTTTTAACTAAATAACGGTTGGCATTATTTTTTGTGACATGGTCAGGGGGCTCTCTAGACATGCTCGACCCAAAGGTCGCTCGCTTTTAGCGAAAATTTCCTTATTTTAAAACTGAAATAACATAACAAAATTTATTTAAAATTTAATTTAGAATTTTATATAGAAATGAAATATAAATAACAGAAATATAGAAAAAAATAAAAAAATTGATAGAGATAAGAAAAAAAATGGTGCCATCAACCATCCATTACATTTTATTTGAGATAGGTTGGACAGAAAGGTTCTGGATTCAAAGGTCGCCTTTAACGAAAAATAGTTATATTTAAAAAACGGTTGGTTTTGTTGAAAAATATATTTAACAAAAATTACTTGAAAGTTAATTTAGAATAACTTCTTTAGATATAATTTTTCTGAAATGTTATAAATAACTAAAATAATGACAGAAAACTATAAAAACTGCAAGACTAAAATACCCTTCAAATGTTTTACATAATAAAATCAAAATATACATTTAATATGTTTTTAGTTAGATAATTGATATACACAATTTTAAAACAAATCGTTGTAACGAATTTTGAGAAAATTGAAAAAACTAAAAAAAGTATTTGAGTAAAGTTCTAGTAGCGGTTGGCCGATATGGGATAAAATGTGGCTGCCTTATACGCATCTTAGTATAAGATTATGTTTTAAATTCCATTGTTCTAGGATTTGTAATTTAGTCTATATTTTAGATGGACACACACACACCCCGCAAATAATATTTTTTTATTCAGAGGACCTCAAAACGCGTTAGGATCCTGATTTCGAAATTTCGAACCGAATACATTACCTTCGGTCAGTGAAAGTAAAAATGGGAAATTTTATAAAGAAAAAAAAGACGAATTTCAAGTCCCTCTTCTTTTTTTTTAATGAGTCATGTTACATCTACTTTGAATTTATTTCTTCATTTCGTGCAATCGAAATCAAAACAATAAATGGTTGGCACGTGATCGCTGCATGCCTCGTGTTGATGTTGAATAATTAGTAGTAAAATACTCTTCTGAGTTTTATGTTTTCATTTGGAAATTTTATCAGATATTTCAATTATCTTGGAACATTGTTTCTGTTTTATTATTTGTTATTAATATTATTTGTTGATAATATTTGTCCGATAATAAAATATTATTAAAAAACAATGAGAAGTTATATCGTTTGAATACGAAAAATTGAATAAAAAATTATGTGAGATATATTTTTGTCTCGAAGTATACTTTAATTAAGTCCAAGTTTATTATTTAAAAAATAATTTTTTGTGAGTATATTTCTTCACCGGTGAATCAAGCGACCCCGGGAATCAAATTCGGGATCTCCAGCCTATCCGGGACATCAGCGTGCTTCATCCGCATGAATCCATCCACATCGCCATTTATCTCATGGCTCTCAAAATTAGTCCAACAAAAATTTTAAAGTAGCAAGGGGATCGACATCTTGGCTCTAATGCCCTAAGCAAAAAATATACTCACAAAAATTATTTCATTTAAGATACAACATTTTTGCAAGTTTTGAGTTTGTGTTCGAAATTATTTAATTTAATTTAATAATTAAATCGCTATATAATAATTAATTTTTAGCCTGATCTCATCTCTGATTAAATATTGTATAATATTGTAATGATACAATTTCAGAAGGACGTATTATTTTTGATTTGATCCCTGCTCGCTTCTCTAAAATAAAATATTATTATTATTGTGGCGTATTTGGCCAAGGGGGCCGCTTCTCTCTCCATCCCTAAAAAATTGCAAAAATCAACATAAAATGTTAATAAAAATTATAAATTTAAAGGAAATTTCCATTTATATATAAAAAAAAGGAAAACTATTTCTAAACAATGAACCATCCCCAAACAAGAAGAATCCTCACTGCGGTACTGATTATTATATTTTTTTTTTATTGGATACGACATAATCGAATTTTTTTATTCTCTATAAATAAAAAATATTTTCCCGTGAATAATCTCTCCAAATTTTTATCTTACAATTGTTATATTTTTTTGTCCCCGTAAGTGGTATATAGGCTCCAGGCTAGGCATGATATTTCAATAAATCAAAAAATATTTTTTTGAGTATGTGTCTCCAGAAAAATTTAAATTTAAAACCCCAATCCTACATTATTTTATTTCTTTAATATAATATTATTATAACTTATAATATAAAAAATTGAAGACTTATCGATTATATAAAATATTAAGAATCATATCAGAATTATCACTTTATTTGTTTGTTTTGTTGTCTGAGAAGTTGCAAGTTTGAGTCGCAAGTCTAAACGATGCTGCGTTGCCAGTTCGAGTCACCTTGACATGTTTGCCGAAGAGCGAAGAGTGGGGGATTGGGATCTTAAAAACATGCTGATAACTTTTTGAACCAGTCCGAGTTGGACTGAGAACTGAGAAACATCAATCCTTAAAACAATGGATAATTATACTTCAGACAGTAGCGGAAGTGATAGTGATATTGCTGCTGAAAGACAGAAACGCACCTTGGATTTTTCACTTCTGAGCCTCGATGAAGAGGATCTTCAGGTCAATTTGGAAGCCTTCGCCGAACAACGACCTTACAATGTGCACACCATCGAGACAATGCTACTCTTCAACAACCGAATGGAGAAATTACCCGAGAACGTCTCGCATTTTAGCCAATTGCGTGTTTTAGATATCACGGGCAATCGGTTATCTCATCTGCCATCTGAAGTCACCCATCTCACACAATTACATAAGCTAATTGCAAAGAATAATCAATTGTCTGAAGATGGATTGCCGAAAAGTTTAGAGAGTTGGAAATTTCTTAGAGAGTTGAATTTTAGTGGCAATCAATTTACACAATTTCCGGGACAGACTTTGGAGCTAACCGCATTGAAATATCTTTATCTTGGCGGCAATCAAATTCAGAGCATCCCGAAGGATGTTTGGAAGTTAAAAAGGTAAGCGATGACTCTCCACTTCATCTCTACTTAACTAGATCTAACTGCTTTTTTGTAATATAATCAAGCCTCTATTTGTATCATGTCCTTGAAAGAGTTAATGTAATTTCATACACGTGCCAGTTTAAGCGAAATTCCATCGACATAAAAATCAAATATAAAATTCGGGGAGATTTAATTCGCCTCATCTCAGATACGGTTAATTAAAATTAATAGCTTCTCTAATAGAATTAAACCAGAATATAAAATTTAAACCAAGTTTTAGGACATGCAAAAAAATTAATTTTTATATCCATTGATAATGAACATAAATAACCAATGTTTTGCAGTTCAAAGACTGAACATCGACCATTAAAGATTATTCAAAACCAATAGTGAATAAATAATAAATAATAGAAAGATAAAATGTTATCTCCAGGTGTCACAATTTAATTAAAGATTCCTTCTTTACTCCCGTTCTTCGAGGTCAACAAATCAAAGATAAATAAGAGCAAGTTGGTCTCATGCTAGGGGAGGGGGGAAGACTAGCAGGAGAGCAGAAGAAATGCCAGTCTTTGCTCGGGTCGAGACTGAAGATGATGTCCGTCGTGTACTTCGAAATATTTGCTCAATAAAGGGAATTTATTAAGCGGTAGTTTGCTGGCTTCATCTCCCTCACTAAACAACTCTACACCACCCAGCTTCTCTTATTCTTTTTTTATTTGAACCGTATAGACTCACCACAATGTTTCTTTATATATTTTTTATTTGATATTTATAATTTATATTTAGATAATTTTTTTTTACTATTGTATATTTTTTATATTTATAATTTACCATTTTGTAATGATTTGAAAGCCTATTGTTTATGACTAAATAAAAAAAAGGCCCCACCTAACAGGATCTCCGTTTATTTATCCGAGGTGCTTTCGGGTGTTATTGCCACCAAACGAAGTTACTTTATTTCCTTTCTCTAACTCCTCTTTCGTTATTCATTCCTAAGTAGCCAACTACTTGTACATCTAATTCCACCCTATCCCTTTCAACCAACCTAACCTATGCTAGGGAGGGTGTCCTATTGAAGAGGGACTCTTTCAGCACCGGCGTGTAGCCTACTCCATGCGAAGTGTGTATCATTAAGAGGAAATCCTTCTTTACATTCCTTCCAAAGGACGGGGTGCCAGAGCAACTCCCTCTCCTAGTTGAGTTGTCTGTGGTGAGATCCAAATGATCCAATCCAGTGCAAACTACAGGATTGTTTACATTAAATATTTTTATTTGATCATCTCATCCCCGGGATGCAAACACAGTACGATAACAGCCTACTGACTCCACCCCGAAGCCTTTATTGAAGCTTAATATTATTATATTGGTTTTATTCAAAAAATTATCAGAAAACAAAATTAATAATTAAATTAGAGTGACTGAGCAGGAAGTTATTTAGATTGACTTCCTTCCTGAAAAGTTTTTGATATTCGATAAAAATAGATTTTGCTCTTAATAAAAGGAAATATTTCTTTCAGTTTGCAGATTTTGAACCTAGGCGGTAATGAAATCTCAGAGGTCCCAGCATCCGTGGGGCGTTTGGCTCATCTTCAAGCTCTCGTTTTAAGTGATAATCGATTAGAGAAATTGCCAGCTTCCATTTCCCATTTAAAAGAACTCAAATCCCTTTTCTTGCATAAGAATAGATTACAAACTCTTCCTTTGGAGATCATCGCCCTCAAACATCTCACAGAGGTGAGTACAGCAATAATTTAATAACTTGTAATTTTTACCTTTGTGACAAGAAATAAAATTTTATAATTTATTTCTAGTTAAGTTTGCGAGAGAATCCGTTGGTGGTTCGTTTCGTGAGCGACATGACCTTAGAGCCTTCCAGCCTCTTGGAATATGCTGGCAGAGCTATCAAACAGTATGGACTGAGTTATGGACCAAAAGACCTGCCAAGTCATCTGGTCTCATATCTGAATAGCGCTCATCATTGCGTCAACCCCAAATGCAAGGGTGAGCACGAGGATGATACTTTTAGAACAAATTTAACCATCCCTGCCCGATTCGTCTTGTATTTTAAATAATAAATAAATAAAAATCCTTTTCAATCACAAAATAAAACAACACTCACCCAGGACTACAGTATATCACAATAGGAAAGTAGGCCTTCTTAATCCAATAAACATCAAAATATATTAAAATTTGATTATTTTTTCTCCTCAGACCGTCGAGCCGCAGGCAGAAGAAAGTCTTGAATCTGCGAGTGCATTCACATAATTCTGTATCTCTGAAATTTATGTCACTGCTATATCATTCACAGAGTCAGTCAATTAATTGATTCAGAGATCTAGAATTATGTGAATGCACTCGCAGATTCAAGACTTTCTTCTGCCTGCGGCTCGGCGGTCTGAGGAGAAAAAATAATCAAATTTTAATATATTTTGATGTTTATTGGATTAAGAAGGCCTACTTTCCTATCGTGAAAACTTTTAGCTATTTTTTCTTATAATTCAATTTCATCGCTAGAAATTAATAAATCTAAAATTAATTATTCCCTGGAAAAACTTTCTTATCTCCATAAATATACAGAAATTTAATTACAGGAGTAAAAAATTTGAGTTTAATATTAAAAAAAATGTATTCCTCGAAAATAGGAAAAAAATTTATAGAAAGGTTAATTTTTTTCTGCTATCTGTTTGATTATCTTTTACTATTTCCCTTAGCTTTTCAAAAGCGATTTAGACAACGTCGTATTTGTGTGTGAGTTTATATAGAAACATTTAATTTCGAATTAAAACAAAATTTTGTATATAGGCTTTTAATCAACATAAAACTCTTGGCAATAAATGACAAAAAGTATAAATAAATGGTTTGTTGAAAAAATCAAAATATTTTCTCAGCAATTAATCCAAGCGAAATAAGAGTCATATACAAAATTGTTTTATTTATCATTATGAACAACTTGTTTTTTGTTCTTTTACTTGTTAACCAAATTCACTATATAAACCTACATTACAATCTCGGCGGCTCTCGGAATTCCAGAAATCTTATCCCCACCAAAAATCCACTTGCTTAGCTCCCCAACACCTCTCCCCTTCCCCGCTTCATTGCATCTAAGAGAAAGGGACCGGGCCTATGATTCTTTCCCACTCTCTCTACACCTCTCTGAAATTCCTAAAACGGCCGGACTATACAAATATTCAAAAATTTATAAATACTAAATCTTAAACTTCCACGACCAGCCAGCTGAAAGAAAAAAAAAATCAGACCATATAATTTATTTGATTAGAATCGACATTTCGGTACCAATCTAAAACCGAAACCGTCGTCTCTTTTTTTATTGTAATTAGAAATTTTTAACTAAACATAAGATTAGAAATAATTATATAATTTAATGAGATATTCATTCAACAGGCGTGTTCTTCGACAACCGAGTGGAGCATATAAAATTCGTAGACTTTTGTGGCAAATATCGTATTCCTCTACTACAATATCTCTGCTCAGCGAAATGCTTAAACGACGAAAACGGCGGTCAAAGAGCGGCGACACGTTCAACTGAATACTTGGGCTACGCTAATGATAAGCTGATGAGAAAAGTTCTCCTCGGCTAGCCTACTCTCTTCCCGTTCCATATACCCATTTCTAAGCTTTCAATCTAGTCTATAAATGAAATTAATGGCAGCTTAACTCTAATAGTCAAAAGGTCTTTCTAAACTTCCTGCCTTAACATAAAAGAAGAAGTTTAAATCGAGCTTTGAGAAATGGTGTGAATCAACACGACACTATTTTAAAAATAAACTCTTAGATTAAAAGTGAAGTAATATGCTGGGCAAAGGAACTAGATAAGGGCTCGGAGAAATAAAACCAGCTGAGTCGCAGACTTCACTTGACTTCACTTTATTAGGTAGTGGTTCTTAACCTTTTTGAAGTTACCGAGCACTTTTGATTAAAAGAAAAATTTGCAATCCTGTCCAAATGCGTTAATTTAAAATAAGCTCGGTTTAGAGGCACAAACATTTCTTCAACAATTGAATCTCGAAGTTTGACATAATTGCAAAATGGATTTGGCGCTTCGGGTCAAATTGTCCACAAACTAAATAATATTTATGTGTTGATTTCTCTTGTCACTTTATGACTCAAATATTTAACATTTAGCACTTATATCATCCTCACGAAGCACCGATTTTTTTTTTTTTTTTTTGGGAGAAAAGGCTTAAAAACCCTCAATCCTAACAAAAAAAAAAAAAATCATTCCCCGGTTGGTTACCCCTGGTGTATCGTGCACTAATGAAACACACCATTCCCTA
>JAAAKE020129881.1:0-14495 GCA_010014785.2 Anisolabis maritima | reverse complement strand
ATTAAAAACTACTTGAAAGAATTTTATTTGATTAAAAAAAATATTTTATTTTATTTCATACTTTTTAATAATATCAGGAACTTATCCGAGGAAAAACGCTACCAATTTTCAATTTATGACAAACGAAAAATCATTTTTTTTTTTTTGTTTTGTTAATCTTGCACTAAACATACGCCTCTCTCTCTTTTATCCAATGAATTTCTTGATAAGAACAAACGTAAATAGTGTTAAATGAAGGACAACAAACAAATTACCAAACCAAACAAAAACAAGTGTTCATTCACTTTAATTTTAATCTAGTAGGAGATGAGGTATCCTTTCAAAAATATAAGGGAATTTTTTAAAACTTGAATTATGTTTTACACATTCAAATTTAAGGAGAATACGGGAAAAAAATATTTTTAATAAATCAAAATTGTTTGAACTGTTTTTCTCATATCATCGAAAATGTTAATAGCATTCATCTAAATATGACCTGTGATCTTTCTTTCTTTATTTATTTCATATCTGGACGATCCCCATTATTAATATTCATTTGAGGATTGAAATTTATTCATTTCGGCATTTTTTTTAATTATAAAAAATCACAATTCTTTATACTTTTTAGGATATTTGGTTTTTACGATTTCTTTAGTATTAAATAATTTAAAAAGTTACTCATTATTATACAATTATTTAAATTAATTTAAACAAGTTTTATTGCTCATAATGTTCCTTATGATGTGAAGCTATGAGATATCTTTGATCAAAGGGGTAAAAAATAAGGCCCTATTAGTTAAAACATTTAAATTTTTTGTTGTCTTCCAACAATATAAATAAATAAGGACGTAGTCTAAATGGCCTCCAATGCCGAAAAAGACAAAAAAATTAAACCACCAGAGTTTTTTTCTTGAAATTGCCAAAATTAATGTTATATAATCACAAGTTTTGATTGTGAAAAATGGAAATTTTATTCACAATCTACCCATATAGTCTAATATTCAAACCAAAATGTAATTTCGCTTATAATAAATTTTATCACAATGTCTTACTCTCTCTAATAGTATTAATATTGAGGTACATAATTCAATTATTCACAAAACTAAACAAGTTTCTGAACCGTCATAAAATAGAGCACGAAAATGTCTTTATAAACTTTTATGATAATAAATCTAATGGGAATTCATTAAATTTCGACTAGGTCAATAAATTATTATCGGTGGATGGAAAGAAATTATTTTGATTTTATTTATTTATTTTAACTGTTATTAAAAAAATATTTAATTAAAAAGTATTATTTTATTTATTATTTAGGAAAGAGTAAATTTCATTATTTGACTCTTTTATTCATCACGGGTTAAAAAAAATTTTTTGTTTTAAATAATCCAATATTTTCTAATAAAACTTCTAATTAAATTAGTGATTTGTTTATACTCCCTAATTCCTTAGGGAGGTCGGGAAAGTTTTTTTTTTTTTTTAATAACAAATATTCAATTGGAATTTATATTACTTTTTACTTTTTATTATTTTTCAACATGTCAATTTATTTTGAAATTTATTATTTTCATATTTTTGCAAATATTTTCCAATGTTAATATATATATATATGCCTTTATGGAAATTTAGCGATTTAATATTATTGATAATAATTTAAATATAATTTCATTTTCATTTAATAGAAATTTAATTAAAACGTTTTATAACATTTTCTGTCTGTTTTTATATATAATTATTTTTAAAGCACTTGATTCAAATCCGGGAAATTCACACATAGACTCTTTTAATTATGAAAGTATAATATAATTAAATAATTTTAAACCTGAGTGAATTAATACCCAAGGTCTAGAAAATTTATTTATTCCTTTCCATTGAATTATGCTAATAATTTTTTACTAACAGAAAGGGGATGGGGGAAATGTAATGTAATACCAAATTTCGAGATTGGGCCAATGAATATGAAAAATGACCTTTACAATATTATTTGACTATTTTCACTGCGTGTATGTTTCTTTGGACTTAAAAAAAATTAAACTACAAATATATTTAATTTTTTATTTATTTTATTAATTACGTCGGAGGACTGTATACTTAACTTATATTACAGTCATGTTTTGAAGTTTCCATTATTATACATAATGATTTTGCGCATGCGCACAATCAATTGAGAAACAGAAATAGCCCTCGAGTGCTATCGTTCTCGAGACGACTGTAATGGCTCTGAGAGTTCCACTTTTCTTGAATTCAGTGTAGGTATTTTTAATTATTAAATTTAACAGTTTTACTTGAATATTTTATTAATTATAAAGAGAAAAACTTTTCGTTTAAAAGTTGCTCATATTAATAAATTTTTTTGAACAAATTCATTAATTTATCCATAAATTTTTGATTGATTATATGCTGATCATATCAAATAATTTTCGATTATGAATTTTTGTAATTTTGTAAATATATCAGATAACTTATCTAAAAGAAAAACAAAAGCCAATATTATTTTCGTTTCGTTAAAAAAAAAAAGACATTCAACTGTTTGTGATTTTGGTCAGCTGAACAAAGCCCCATTATTTAGTAAAAACAATAAATTTGGTTAGAAACAGATTAAACAACTGCAGAGCATCAAATTTTATTCGTCAGACAGAATCGTTTCCATTTTCTGTCTTTTTTTTTTTTTTTTTTCAAAAACATTATATTCTTTAGAGTAATATATTTTCCTAAGCGAGTTTTTTTTTGTTAACAAGTTTCAAAGTACTTATATTTGATCTTTGAACTGGAGAAAAACGAATTTGATAAAGATTTATTTATTTATTTAATTAAAAATATTGATAAACTCTTCACTGAAACCAATTTTTCAAGAAAGGCATTCTATTTGTTCAAGTTTTCTCTTTTCCAAATATTGAATTTAATCATAAACCACTTGAATTCATCATTAAAAAAAAGAAAAGAAATTGCATATTATTTAAATTATTCTCCACTTCTCCACAGAAGATGCTTAAAAAAAATATCAATTTTTTTTCTGTATTATTTTATTTTATATCGAGATTGACTTGAGACTTGTTGCAAGGCGCGCGCGTTTGCGTGTTACCCGAGCCGAGGGTATCGCCTTGTCCAAATGGAAATTAAACTGTTTCTCCTTCAGCCAGCCGTGCAATAGCTAAAAAATTTCTGCTTGAGGGCCCCAAGGCCACAAATGTTACCCATTACTACCTTTTTTGACCTCAACAGACATGTGTCACCCGCCAACAAACCGGAAAAAAAAGTCCTTTCTTACCGAAAACAATATATTATTATTATATATATTGATTATATTATTATTATTATTATTATTATTTATACTATTTTTCTAAGAGTAAAAACAGTTACGTCATCGTCTATTCCAGTCGTATACCATAACTAAAAAGTAAAAAGTTGAAGTTCTGACTTTTCCTTTTATTGAATACTACAAACAAACACATTAACCATGGTTATAATTAAAAGAAAACAAAAAAAGTATGATCCAAATCGGTACTTGGGTTAAATCCAAAAATCTAACTTAAACTCCTAAATTCATAATATTTGATTTTAAATTAAAGTCTTTTTCGCCATGTGAGGCCATTTAGAATCCATCTTTATTTATTTATCTTAATTGGTAGCCAATAATAATATAATTGAATAGATTTCAATAATTGTTATATTTAAAATCACCATAGTAACATAGTCTTAGAGTTTTTTTATTTATTTACTTTAGGCCTCACAGGCTATATATGCATTTACATAGACATGTATTTTTACAGTAAACATTTAATTAGCAAATAGACTTAGCTAGCAAAAAACATAAACGTAGTTAGAAAAAACTCATAGTGAAAAATAAACAGAAAAATACATAGTAGTGTTATATATATATTATAACACAATAGTAACTTATTGTTAAAATATATTTATAATCAAATGGTTATGAATTTAGAGATCAAGTGTCCCTACCCCTTGAACGAGAGGTAGACATTGATAATCTTAAAAGCCAGGGGGGGTCGGATCTCAGGCAGTCCGATGAAAATTTATTAAAATCAATTGGATACCAATTGATGTAAATAAATGTCTGGATAATATGTATAGTAATAAGTATATATATATATATATACTTCTTCACTTCTCTCGTTCACTTCCCGTGTATATATATATATACGGGAAGTGAACCAGTGACCTTTGGTAGACATACATTTTTTAAAGTCTCTTAGCCATAGAGCCATAGAGCCATAGATATACATTGTATAATATATATGTTATCATTTAAATTCTATGGTTAAGAGACTTAAAAAAAAAATGTATATCTACCAAAGGCCACAGGTTCCCTTCTCGGCCTGAGGGCAAAAAAATTTATTTATATTTTTTATTACCTCCCAATATAAATAAATAGTCAGAGTTTAAATGGGCTCAGATGCCGAAAGATTAAAAAAAATTTTATATGACTATCTCAATATTTTTTACCAAAGAATATTAAATGATTAGATTGTATTTCCGACCTCATTATTTATATATACATTCGTATATATAGAATTAAGAGTTCCGGAGTTAATTTCCTGTTAATCATAATTCTTTTATAAGGTTTTCTTTCGGATTTAATTAATTAATTTTAATTTTTAATGAAAAATAGTAATCTTATGATTCCTAATTCCCCCCCCCCCCCACCCAGTCTTTTTTTTTTGTTAATTTGGATACTTTAATCCTTCGACAAAGAATATTAATATATTACAACTTATTTCCAGACGCCCGCAATTCAAAAAATTTAACAAATAATTTTTACATCCCTTTTGATATTATTATTACTTTTATTTATTTATTTATTAATGCCCTTATACGTATGCAATATATTCCAGTATTATAATTACCATTGTACATTTATTTCCAAAAAAAAAAAAAAACTAACAAAACGATACGATAGATTGAAAATGGAAGCCATTATTTTTATTATTATTATTATTATTATTGCTACATTAAATAAATGGAAAACAAAAAACAAAATTAATTAATTAAAGTAGATAGATAATCAGAGCAGAATTAAATTTCGAACTTTATTAGAGGATATCCTTGCAAAAAAATTTTTTTCCTTTTATAATGATTCATATTGACGTAAATATGAAAGTCACAAACACATATAGACAAGAATGAATCAATTTTGTATCTTAAATATGACCTATCTTGTAAGATAAATTAAGTAAATATTCTTTTAAATTAATTATTAATTTGTCAACAAATTTCATTAATTTTGTTTCATTTTTGTGCCAAGATGTGTATAGCACTGTAAAAATAAAGTTTTTTTTTATTCTTTGTATTGTTGCATAAACCAATGCTCTTATTAATAAATTACTTAAATAAAACTTTTAAAGAATCGTAATTCACACACATTTTATATTAAAAGTTTTTCTATAAATTTAATAATAAATAAAATATTCAAGAAAATCAATAAAAAATGTTAGGCTTTAGCTTTAGGTTTGATAATTGGGAATTAGATTTGGAGAACAATAATTAAGAAAATATAAATTAAATCTATATTTTAAGGTAAATTGGTATATTGGATAACTCCATAGAAATGGATAAGATACCTTTGGGAAAATAACTCGTGATCATCCATCAAAAATTCCCAATTTTGTATTATCCCCAATAAATCGGCCAGAAAAAAAATAATTTTCTTAAAAGTTAAATAATATAGAAAGTTTCTTTTATATAATAATAAATAATCTCCCCTCTAGATATATTGACATTGATTTAAAATAAACTTTTGAATTCTTTATACATTCAATATAAATTTATACATCCATAAAAATGCAATTATAATTATAATCGCCCTCTCCCCGTTCTTCCCTTACAGTAATTCTACTTAATTATAATTTTCCTGGAAAACGTTCAAAGATTTTCTTTTGCTTTTCAAAAAGTGATATCAAATTCTAACCAAGAGTGCTTTGCTAGTTAAGCAGTTCGCACACTCATCTCTTCCATGTCTTGAAATTGGGCAACTTTATACTTCTTCTCGCCTTGCTTAACAAACATTAAAGCCAGACTTTATAATGATTAATGTTGGTGGGTTTTGCGAACGAAATGTGCTTCTAATTACCTGACGTTCTCTCCCTTTTTGGAATTCTTGCTCCATTCTAAAACAGAACTGACAAAGAATCCAAATGGAAGTGAATCCCGCAGCTGTGCTGACAATTACTTATTTATTATTTTAATTAAAAAGCATATTTCCAATAAGGTTATCATTCGTTCTTTTATATATATAGAAAAAAGAAAAACCAATGAGGAAAAAATATTCATATAAATATAAGATATCGAAAAAGTTTGGAAAAATGAAATATTGTTTACTTTTTTTTTTTTTTTTTTTTATTAACCTAAATAGAAAAGAGAAGAGGAATCCATTCGATCCTCTCTTGAGATTTTATATTCTGAATTTACATTAGGAAAGGATGAATACCGAATATGATTTGTTTTTTAAATTACGTTATACAATTATGAAATTACCTACTTTCTTTTGTAATAATAATTTTAAAGTTTCTTTTCACTTAATATTTATATATTGATCGAAGAGAATTTTTTTTTTTCGATTTGAATTTTAAAAAAATTAATATTTTGCATTTGGGATGTGTGATTAAATACATAAATTTTGAAAGACTAAAATTAATCTAGAGGATAGAAATTAGAGGCTTTTTAATGATTGATAAAAAAAGAATCTGGTATGACAAACCCACCTCACACAACTTTCTCTTACATAGGATAAGGAAAGCTGAGGGATTTTTTGCGACGGACCCCGTTCAATGTTCAGCCGAATTAATCAAGTAGAGTAGTTTACATAGAAGAGTAAAGTGGGCTCCAAAACATTTTGGAGGTGATATGGGTTAATAAATTTCAAAAATCATCTAATAAATAATTGTTGTATGAATTTAAATAAAAATCGAATTTTGAGAAAACATCTAAAGAAAATTACTAGTATCCGTTTGGCCACGTTATTCAAAAGCTTCACTGTGCAAACGACGAGGATATCTAACTTAAATATAAAATTTCACGCTCAAACGTTTTCCGTTTTTGAGAAATCTTATTCATACACACCCACCGGCGAACAGATCATTTTACGAGGCCCATTTTTTACACTCAGGAGACCTCAAAATATATTCCAAACACAGAATGTACTCAAATGATATCTCTTGTCCATAAGCTTCTTAAATATTCAAGGGTCTATATAGTATATCTATATAGCTGACATTTTTTGTTTTATAAACTTCTTGTTCAGATTGTACATGATGATTTTGCATATGTGCACATTGGCTCAAGAAGGACAGAGATAACTTTTGAGTGCTATATCAGCATTGTATATGGAAAATATAAGCATAAGCGTTCCAGTTTATTTAAAATACAAGTTAAAAGAGTTCACTGATCCTGACCTTATGACCAAGAGGTTGACATTGTCACTATTGATAACTATTTTGTATATATATATATGACTGGTTAACAGGATCGTTAATATATATTCAAATGTCTGTTAAGACTATAAGCTCAGATATCTAAAATTTCATTTTCTTAAATTTTTTATTTATTTATTTTATTCACATTCGGCTGCTAGGACCTTCATAAATAGAATATATAATTTCAGAAAAATTATTTATCGATGGCTATTGGCTTTTTTAATAATGGAACCAAAAGCGTTTTAGCGAAAATGTTGGAATTATAACCTCCCCCTCATTCCTTCGGATCCCCACTTATCTGACCGCCACAAGCCCCGCTTTTATGTTTCGTACTTTTTTTTTTTTTTTTTTTTTTTTTGTTTTTCAATTTTCATTGTTTTTATTATTATCCTATTTTTTTTTTATTTAGTTTGCATTTGATGCCGGATGACCCCTATTTTCACCTAAAACGGATAATCGAGTTTCAAGTGCATTTAAATTTACAAGTTTCTATTTTTAATCCTCTTATACTATAAGTAAATTATAATGTATTTTCTTTTTATTTTTTTTTCTTATTGAAAAATTTCCTCTTAAAAAAATAAAAAAAAAGCCTACCCTAGTTATTTATGAATCTGCTCCTCTCTTACTTGGCTTGTTAACTTAAAAATACCCGAGGAGGACAATATTAATTTTATCCGGTCCTTGTGGCCACCGCTGAGCCTAGCCTTATTGGCCAGATGAGGCTCTTAAGGATATTAATACGCCACTTCTCGTTGACGCCATCTTGGTGACGACTAATTACTATCCTTAATTAGAGACAATTTGTCTCCCTTTAAGCTTCAATTAAAAAGCTAGTGAAAACAACTTAAAAAAATTATATAATATCTATCATCTTTTATTATTTTTTTTTTTTAATAGCTACATAAATTTATTTTTTAATTCAATTATGATTTTTTTATTACAAAGGAATGAATATATATAAATTTAAATGAATAAAATAAACCAGATATAATGTATATTCCTAATCCTATTTACATTTTCTGTTTATTTGGTCCGTTTTAAATATTAATTTCCTTTTATGATATTGTTTTCATTAACATAAAGGATTTGAACCTTTTATGGTTTATTTTGCTTGAAATCTGTTTTATAAATTGTTTTACGTTGTGTTGTAGAATAAAACAACACTCCTTAATTTTGAAATTTACTTTGCCCCTTTTTTTTTTTTTTTTTTTTTTTTTTTTAATAAACAAACAAATAAATTATATATATTTTTTATTTTTAAAGGCTTAAAACATTTCGATCAATGTCAAACGAGATAAATAAATTAATAATCCATATATTTGTCATAAATAAATATTTTTAACCAGGAAATTAGTCATATATAGGAATATTTTTTATAGAATAAATTTTTTAAATTAATTAAAAATAATTTATAAGATTCCTAAACCCGAAAAGGGAAGGGAAGAGGAATCGAATAAATAAATAATATTAATAATAATAATAAAATATTATTTTTTTTTTTTAGTACAAAGTACAAATTCTTGCTTCGTGATCTAAGAGTCAGAGATTTTCTTCCCACTCTGAGCGAAAAAAATTTATTTAAATTATATTGGCTAATAAAATATGGACGAAGGCCTGTTGCCTTAAAAATTTTTCTGTCTATACTTTTATTTAATATAAAATATAGGCGTATATTATATTCTAGATATGACTTCATTCTCAACCTTTTTTTGATTCGTCTTTTATTAGATTTTTGGTATTGTTGATTGTCTAAAAACCAAAAGTGTTTTATCTGAATCGAAATTTTGCCTGACCTTTTTTTAGGACTGTTATTTACAAATCTGCATTGTGTGATCTCCTTTTTTTTACTCCATTTGGCTTTGTGGTAAAGGAATTAGAGATGTTAGTTATTCTATCATGAAACCCAGAAGTAAATTCCATCATGGGTTGTAATAATTAGTTTGTTTTATTGCTGGAATATAGGCAATCCAAATGACTCTGGAGTAATTACTCAAAAACTATTTTAGTTGGTTATTTGGGTTGTCTACTTCCTTCCAGCAAGCAAAAGCGAACGAATTTATGCATCTTATTATAACTTAAAAATTTATTTAAATCATTTGTGAACGGTTAAAGAACATGTACCTTTTTTCTACACCGCAGTCAATAAAATATATATGTAAAATTTTTTAACTTTGGATTTTTTTTAAATTCTAAAAGAACGAGTAGGGATGAAGGTAAATTAAATAGCCGTTATATTTCTCTTTATTTTTTGATCTTTGACCGAAATAAAATAAGAGAAATTGGCATATAAAGAGTCGATGACTCATTCTTGATAAGCTTTGCTTATCAACCGAAACCAATAGAGATCAACTTTTAGTCAAAATGATCGACTTTAGTCGGAGGTGATTTGCAACCGAAGATGGTCGATCCACATGAAGTCTATAACTTACTTTTCTTGTTTCCAAAAAGGTACTTTCTTTTCTTTTCTTTTTTTGTGTTTGATTGATAAAATCCTTGATGATTTAAAATTTTTTATTTGTCCCTAGAAATTTATTTTTTATTAAATACTATTCACTCTAATTTCCTTTTTCGAGAAATATTTTATCAATATTACAAGTAAAATATAATTACAACGAATGAATAGGATTAGAGCTGTTCAGGAAATTTAATGTAAAATAAAAATTCTGAAAAATAAAAAAATCTTTTTTTTTTATTTTTCTATATTTGACTCCATTGATTAAGTAAACCTCCTGAACAGCATTGTAAACACATATATTCTTGCTTGATTGTTACGCTCTATTAAACACTCGTTTCAGGTAATCAACTATTAATATCAAAATAAATTGGATAAATGTTGTTTGTGTTTTCTTTCGTCTTAATATATAATAACAAGAGTGTACATAAAAATATTAAAATAGGTATAACGTGAAATTTTGTAAATTGTAAATCTTGTAATTATCTCTCAAGATAAAAATAAAAGATAACATTTATCCAATTTATTTTGATATTGATAATAAATATTTGGGAGATTCAATATTCAGGCCAGCTGCTAGAGCTGTAAAATTTTTCCCAAAATTTGGCTCTTTAGGCAAAAAAAAAACGATTGTGCATAAAGTGGTCGAAATCCCCCCACCCATTTCATATTTCTTCAATCTGACATAAAATTTATAGTTGAAACTTGTAAGGATTATTCTCTTATATCCTATTTAGTAACTTTAATTATCAACATGTTGTTAATTCGTTTATGATCCATTAATAAATTTAGTTACTATTCGATATCTTCTTAATATTGTCTAAACATCCATTTTTAATAAAAAAAAATTAATTTTTTCATATATAAATATCAAAATAAAATTATCGCCTTCGTAATATAAGATTTAATAAAATATTTCTTTAAAATAAATTACAAAAAAAAAAAAAAAAATTATCATATCATATCAATAGATACATATATCAATCATTATCTTTTTTTTTCTACCTATTAAATATTTTAGTTTTTACTAAAAAAAAAATGTTATAAATTCTGAGTTTTCATTAAGATAATCTTTTCTGTCAAAGATTATTTCACTACTTCTTATTCATTATTTCTTCTTTTATTTAATAAAACACATATAGCTATACTCTATATGAATAATCCTTATAATTAAGTAATAATGACCTCGAATAAATTATACAATTATTTTTTTTTTTTTCTAAATTTCTCTTTATATTACCTTGAGATGTGCAAATTATTTTAACTTTTAGGATATTCTTAAGACTTGGATTAATATTTGAATTTCAAATAAAGTACTTTATTTAAAAAAGACATCACGGGCTTATCTTTTGAATTTAAATATATTGATATGTCTCTCTATTATTTACTCTCTCCTTTGAATCACTATTTGTATTAATGAATTAATTTATTGCTTAATTCACTATTCTTTAGAAGGCCTGCGATCGCACACGGATTCAGATCTCATGAGGCCAAGATCGCATGCGTTATAACCTATAATACATAGGTAGTAAATAATTTTAATATATTCTAAAAAAGAGTAGTTATTTAATGACTTTTACGCTTTTTTAAATTTATATTTGATAATAAAGATTAAAGCCGGGAAAGTGATCTGTCTAATCCAATCTAAACTTTGATCTTATTTTCTTTTAAGTAAAAAATTTAGCTTGAAGCATTTTTTTTTCTTTCATTTCTAAAAGACAAAAATATAATAAAGCTGACTAAATATGAATTTATTATCAAGTCCTGGGAAAATTTGTAGAAAATGAACAAAAGATTGTAATTTCCTTTTTATTCACTGTGAATACCATCCAAGTTTAGATAATTTGAATATTTTTGGAAGAGACACTCTTCCCCCCTTGCCTGGAATATAAACAGCCTGTCGATGTGTGATTTGCCCTCCCCTTTTGGCTGACGTGCTTGACTTGCCACAGTGAGGGCGGTGTCGCTGCCATGGGCTGAGCGCCATGTTCAAACACTGCGTGTCTTTTGATTCCTCACGGAGGCAGTCTCTGCCCCCTGAAGAAGGCCCTATACGTCGCTGGAATTCCTTCCATGCCACCCATCGGTCCAGCATCAGCCACCGTAAAGATTCAGCCTCGGTGGTACTTCCAAGAGTTCGGACTTTGCGCCATGAAGCTGGTGCTCAGACACAAGCGGGCGACCTGGCCACAGGCTTTCCCAAGAGAAGGTTTTCCGTCTGGTGTGCATCGAACCTATTTATCATTAACAAATAGTAATACAAGATAGATTCACAACACGTTTGTCACAAGTTCTCACATAAATCAAATAAAATTACAATACTATTTCCAAAAAAAAAAACATCAAATCTAGATTGTTTGAAATTTTTACTAAAAATATAATCTACAAAAATTTTTGGATTTTAGGAAGTTTTGCTTTAATTTTCTAGATTTTAAATTTCATTTCTTTATTTGTTTTTATTTATTTATTTAATACATAATTGATTTTTTTTTTATTTTCACTTTTTTTACAATTCATTTAATCTTAGATAAGTAGAAATAAATGGCTGGATCAATTGCAGAGAGAACATAATGTGAACGAGCACCTACCCAGGAGTTAAGAAAAAATTCTCTTATATGTTGACGGTTCGAGCTCCGATCACATTCATCATCAGGACCTATGACCATTTATATATTATAATATAATCTTCAATCATAAAATGTTTAGGCTCTGATAATGGCCTGGATTGGCCCTTGAAACATCAACAAATAAGAGAATTTTTTTCTTCACTTTCTCCATTCCATTCTCTTTTCATTTGATCTTTTTTTGTTTACCCCACTAATTTTAAATAATTCAAATTTTATATATTATTATTTATTATTTGAACCCTTTCAATGCCTCATTTGATTGGCGCTCGCCTCTTGTTATGCCACTAGAATAAATTAAAATATTTATCCTAAGTCTTTACTGTTTGATTATTAAAATGAGTTCCTCATTTATTCAAATTCCAAAAAGCAAACATTCAACTTAGGCTGGTATTTTAAATCTGCGTAAAAACATTATAAAACCCCACTACAATAACGTACACTGGATATAGATAATCCTATTTTTATTATTAGTATCTAATAAATGTTTAGATTTTTCGTTTTAAAACTAAATACTTCAAAATGGCCGACCACTCAAGAAATGACGGTGCCTTGAGGCGAATATTTTAACATGACCGTCAAAAACCCCTTTGGTAGACTTGTTTTTAAGCCATTCTTTTTATGAGTCATAATCTGAATTTACTTTCATTGTACCACAAACTGTTTACAAACTGACCGTCTCATTTAAAAAAAAAAATCTTTTAAATTAGCAAATTTTAAGCTTGTTGCATAAAAACTATTAGCATATTAATATTACTTCCTCTCTTTTAATTTTTATTAGAAAAGTTTTCATATGTCTAAAATGCCAATTAAAGCAATAGTGTAAATCATTGATAAGCAACAATAAATTATGGACAGGTACTTTGTTTCCCATAACCAATGCGCTTCGATTGTTTCTCGCCATAAAAAAAAATTCGAAAATATTTCTTTTGATTAATTTATTTTTTAATTTATCCATGACTGTTTGCCAGAGGCCATCCCGCCAGTTTCAAACAATATACATTATATATACAACTATATAAAATGTAATATGTAATTTATATACAAGTATATAAAATGTAATAAAAATAAGATAAACATAAATAAATACATTAAAAAAAATATTTTGATTTTTATAATTTTCTTTTTTGAATTTAAACAATAGTTTTATTTTTTGTTTATTTATAATAAAATAATACATAAAAAGTTAGAATTATTAATGGATACCGGCGTCCTTTCACAGTTTTCTGGACTAAACAAATTTTAAATAAAATAAAATTTATTTTTTATTTTTATTATTCTGGCTGGTTACATAAAAAAAAAGTCAAATTGAGCAAATGTCCATTTGAAACAATGAAATAAATGACAATTTATTTTTTGCAGCTTCGGCAAACGGACAGGAGGCAGCGCCAGGCGTCCAAATGAATGCTTCGTCCTCGAACCCTCCGAGATGATTGTGGTGAGTGGACAAACCTTATCAAATATTAGTTTACAAGATATTTAATTATATTCTACAAACTATGGAACCATAAATGTTTAACAAAATTAGTTATACTCTATTGCATTCCTAAATTTAATTGAAACCCTCATTCTGTATTATTTCTCAATTATACAAGCAGGTTATATATCATCCTTGAAAGACACTGAACAAGATTCTAACATAATTCTTAGACAAGAAAAAAATTCCATTTGACAGGTCGAAGTTATATTTTCCCTATTTTTTATACCTTTTCTTTGAGAAAAATATAACTTCCAGATGCCAACTGGAATTTTTTTGGCTCATTTAATTATCCAGAAATTAGGGCCCTAAATTTTTAACTTTGCTAGGATTTAATAGATGATATACCCATAACATCGAATTCCTTTTGTTCACTATCCAAATATTAATTTTCAATAGATATTTATTTACCTTTTTGCCCCATATCTTTGTCCAAAAGATTAGTTTATCTCTTGTTATAAATAATATAATTACTGCCATGGCCCAATCGTTGTACCAATAGCAGATGAACGGAAATAAGTCGGTAACACACGTTTAAA
>JAAAKE020129859.1:0-14496 GCA_010014785.2 Anisolabis maritima | reverse complement strand
AGATGGCCAGGCGAGCCCGGGCTCCGGACCTGTTCCAACAAGAATCAAAGCATGAAGAAAAGTATATCTATATATATTCTCGTCTGTGTGGGGATGGTATGAGTATGTGTGAGCGAGATAGTCTCTCTCTCTCTCTCTGTGTGTGTGAACAAGATATCTCAAAAACAAAAAATTTTTATACTTAAGCTTGCACCTCGAGGCTTTTGAATAAAATTGGCCGACGAGTATTAGTATTTTACTGACGTACTTTTTTAGTTTTTTTCGATTTTCTAAAAATTCATAAAACAATTATTTATTAGATTAAGATATATTAACCCTTATCGGGGGGCCCTAAATTGTTTTGGGCTAACTTTATTATGTACGTTTTTAGACTTTCTGCTAAGTCTAACGATTTTGATTAAATTGGCTATACATTTAATAAATTAGATCTTTAAGATGGATTAATCATTTTCCACCTTCAAATAGAGTGGGACCCTCAAATTTATGATTTTAATAATCCCTAATAAATAATAATAATAAAAGATAGGCAACTCTCTAAAAATTAAAGGTAACATAAAAATGTGAACCAGCTACCTAGGACGACTGACGTAAAATCTGGTGTGCCATCATATTATATAATTTTCCTTAGATAAGAGAATCATTTGAGAGGGAATCCTTCTTCTGTAGTTTAGGAGTTAAATGGATATTTAATCAGGAAAAGATCGTGTAGAAGAAGCCTTATTTAGGTCCCTTCTATAGGACGGGGTGTCACACCATTCCCTCTTCTCATAGAGTTGCATGAGGGACCAATTGTAGTGGGATCCAGGGCATACTTGGGATGTTTACATTAATATTTTTATTTGATGGAAAAATACCTCATTCTCTCGATGCGAAACAAACGGAATGAACATCATATAACAAAGAGTTATCTTTAGTATACATATAAAGTTACTAATAAAACGTTCTTTCCATTAATGGGTTTAAAATAAATATATCACATGTTAGAGCCTTTTATTTTTTTCATTTTCCCTTTTCTTAATTACAGCGACTGAAAATATAGGCATTATATTTAGGTTTTTTTTTTCAGATTAAGGTTTTCTCTTTAGAAAAACAAGCCAGATGAATGAAGTGAAATAAACCTTTTTTAAGACTCTTTTATTTCTTTTCTTATAGAATAGAATAAAAATATTTTTTTTCTGAATTTTAAAGAAAATAGAAAAAAGTAAACATATTTTTATTTTCAAAAAGAGAAACTTTTTACTATCCACTTGGATCTATTTTATGGATAGTGGGTTCACAAAAAATTCATTACTCAAAAGTTTTTTACTTAAACTGAAGTTTAAAAATAAGACTTAAAAAGTAACTGGCAAATTAATTAATATATTTTTTTTAATTTACTTTATTGTTATGAATTTTTTCCCATTGCAGAGATTCCGTGGAAGGGTAGATGTCCCTCCCTTGCCACACTCCCCAATAGGAGACCATTATAATAACAAAGAATGTTATGGGGCGGACGCATCAGCTCTTAACAGATGTTTCCGTTTATAAAAGAATATAAATGTATGAAAAAGTAAAATACAAATTGTTTTTTTTTTACGGCTTGGGTAGTTAGAGACTGGCTTCCTCATTCTTAACATCTTTCGGTTTTATTTACGCCACTGGACAGGACAGGACCTCTAGAAAAGAGCCAACAACTTCTTGGGTTCTTTTCACTTCTCAAATTTTTATTCATACTTCTAATTTTATATATATAACGGGATTAAACTTCCTCATTAACCCATTAGAGCGTTAACAGAACGATTTTTGAAAAATAAAAGCAATATGTTCTTGTTATCTACGTTTCACTTCACTTCTTCAAAGTTAATTGTTTATTTATATATACGAGTTATAGACAGTTACATGGAAACATTTTTTGAAAAAGATAGAGCAATCTTGCCATTGCGTGGGATTGCTTCTTGTATTATTGTGTCGTAAAATTCTTCTTGGGATAAGAACAGTGTGTGACAGCTGTCTGCACCTCTGAAAATGCTGACTGGACAGGAATTTCTTGCGGGGTAATAAACAAATAAAAAGTAATCACTAGGAACGAGATCTGGAATGTGGAGTGGATGGTCAAACTCCGAGTATTATCGTGTTGGAACTCCTAACCAGATCTTAAGAAATTCCTGTCAAGTCAGCATTTTTAAAATAAAAGAGGTAGACGGCTGCCCCAGAGTGATTCCTATCCCAGACTTCTACGACACAGGAATACAAAAATTGATCACACGATATGACAAGTGTCTCAATTCCAGTGATGAATATGTTGAAAAGTAACTCAACGATTCCTCTAACTGTTCCAAATAATGTTTCCATATTTTGTTTTTGGCCCTAGCGAAACTTACTTTCTGAACAAACCTCGTATATTAATACCACTAACCATCGAACAACTGTAAAAATTGCATTGTTAGCCCAGAAGAAGTCCTCGAAAGGCATACGAAACGACAGCAACAAAAACTAATTTTTATTTTTCACTTGGCTGCCGGGAATCCCGTCTTCAACGCAACTTAAACTAGGTTTCTCAATCTCTATTCATTATTAAACTTTCAAGATCAAAATACATATTTTTCTATCTTATTAAATTATAAAAACTCTTTTTATTGGCAAATAGCTCCCATTTCGGGGCCTATATCAGTCCCGTTACTTTTTCCCTAACCGCTCTTATTTCCTCTTAAAGCGTTTGATCTTCACGAATATATCCGTCAATTTCGTTTACAATCTTCTTTATCTTTCCGGCTCATCTTTTTATATCGCAAAGTATCTTTTTTTCTACCTTTATATTCTCTCTTTCTATTGTTCTTTGAGATCACGTGCAATTTTCTTTTTCAAATTAAATTAAATTTATCCAACTTTAATGCAATGTAATTTCGGTTTATTTATACAAACTATTAAAAGACCGCGATTTAATTGCCCAGCTAAAAGAAAAAAAATTTGAACCAACCAAAAAATAAATTCATTAAAAAAAATCTGTTTACTTAAGAGTTTGCTTGGTCTCAGTTTAAATATAAATTGTTACCTAGGCTGAACATCTCATTTAACTTTTTGTATTTTTATTTAAACTTCTGACCGTTATTGGATTTAGTTTCTTTATCCAGAAATTCTCTTGTAATGATATTCAACATTGAGTTAAAAGTCAAAAAGTCATATCCCTGCAAGGCACCCATTTTATTAAGAGATCGATTTTGGATATCCCCAAAGCCAACGACCCATGTGGCCGAACAAAAGTTTTATTATTATTATTATTATTATAAATTTTTGTCAATTTATGGAACGTTAATTTTTTTTATTTTTACTCATCCTTATATAAATATATATATAATTTTATATTTATTTTCTTATTTTAAATACAATAGTTTCGAATACATATAATATATTTAGTGTTTTATTTTCGGGCATTCATTTAACAAGCGAAGGTAATTCACACTCTATTTCGGAGCAAATATTTATCTTTTAATTAGTATTATTTATATTTAATCTTATGGTATTATAATTCGAGATTAATCAATATACAATGCTGTCTTGGTTAACGACGGCAATCCTGGACGTTAATCAAAACTATCGTTATCCAAGGCGCAATTCTCCAACAACAAGGAACTAATCAATTAAATACATAATCATGCATTAACCAAACCCAGCGATGTTATCCAAAACCGTCACTCGTCGTTTGCCAAGATTATCTAAGACCGTTGTTTAACAATGCACCTCTGTATTATAAAAATTTCTTCATTTAATTTTAGAATATAATTTTATTTTACTATTTAATAGTTTATTTAAGCAGGAATTGTCAAAATAGGGAATAATTTGACGACGATAAATTATTTGTTGATGTCGAAACCTAAAAAAATGGGTGTATTTTTAATATTTTATAGTTTAAAGGGAACTTATCTCTGGAAACTCGTAATTACTATACGAGTAATACATCCAATTTTAAAAACACTTGGCTGCATTTTATTCAATCAAATAATATTTTAACATTTACGTGATGTTATTTATAGCAAAGAAGGATGCAAATTAGGAGCCACACAAGATCAAAGCCTTTGGATACTTAATGAATATAGAGCTTAAATTTATTGTCCAATCTTTGTTTCTAGACTAAATGTTGCAAAGAAAGTATTATGATTAATAATTAATCGAAATAAAAAAAAAATAGTAATTATTAATCTTTAAAATTCACGGTATTTTATGTTTAATATTTTCCAAATCCTACAAATAAAGTTCATTTCAATTACGAATTTGAATTCTCAATTTAAATATTATCAATGTCAACACCTATATTCTCGGGCAGAGTGTGGGACATATGTTATAAACTAATTTAAATTTAAAAAATCTACAATATTTGATTCTCTTTTTGCAGTTCCTCCGAGGATCAACCAACTAATGAAGAGTGAAATTGAATTCAAAAAAGGAGATACAGTGACCTTAGAATGTCGAGCAAGTGGTAATCCTGTACCGAGGATTATCTGGACCCGAAAGGTAAGTTCACTATCATAGATCCTACAATAGAGAGATTAATTACAGAATACAGTCCGAAAAATTGATATAGGTACATACCCTGTTTTATTATTTTTTGTATTAAATATTACTGTATAATATGTAATATATTTAATTAAAAGAAATTATAAATAAAAAAATATATAACCATAAATCCATCCCCCCGTGGCGGAGAGGTTAAGATAGTGACATTGTCGGTATTGATAACCTTAAAAGCCTAGAGGTGTGGGTTCGGATCCTGGGCAGTCCGATGAAAATTTATTTATATCATTTGGATTCCAATTGATGTAAATAAACATGCCTGGATCATTTGTATCGTAAATATAGATATATGTATCGTTTAATGTCTATATACCCTCGGATGCTGAAAGGCCAAAAAAAAAAACCATAAATAAAAAATAAATATGCACACCACACAACTTTCTCTTATGAATTAAAAATATTTATATTGTGTTACCATAGCAACGAATTATCCTAGCCTTTCTATATGATTCATTAATTAAATTAATAAAGAAGAAAAAATTGGCCAAAATGGCAAAGTGAATGCCAAAGGCCAATAATGAAGAAAAAATAAGATAAAAAAATAATACGTTTATTAAAATTAGGGGGTCTAGGTGGTAGATTTTATCTGGAGTTATTTAATTTATTAAAATAAAAATTATTTTGGGTATACTGTATTTTCAATTCCAGAATAGCCTTGACTGATTCGCCTATTATTTATACATGTCCTGTGACAGACTTTCCTATTGGGTTGCATAACCTACAGGCTCTTTTATATTAAAATTCCATTGAGTTTAACTCAACCTGTCTTTTCTACTCGCGCTATTATATAAACCTCTCATTTGTCCATTTATATTTTATTAATGTTCCCTCCTTGACTATTTCGTCCTTTAAAATTTTGATTGCTCAGGACTTTCCGGATACTTGATTGCAAAGCAATATTAACTTTTCGCACAAATATGATTCTTTTTTTTTTTGTCTCTTTGGCATCTCAGGCCATAAAGATTTTTAAACGATACATGTATATATTTAATACGGATTATCTATAGATATTTATTTACACCAACTGGTATCCAAAAGGTTTAAATAAATCTTCATCGGATACTGGGATCCGGCTTTGAAGGTTACAATTCCAATATCTTTATCCTCTCCGCCACCGGATGTGTCAATATGATTTTTTCAAAGTCTTTTCGGCATCTGAGACATTTAGACTCCGCCCTTATTTATATATGTAATTTAAATAAATTTTTGTTGTTCAGAACGGGAAGAGAACACTGACTTAGGTATGAGAAGGCAGATCTCTAGCTCTGTACCAAGTTACAGGGCGTTCTCAAGTTAAGCAAACAATTTTGGAGAGGATACAGGTTAATACACTTCATAGATCACCTAATAAATGAGTTTTTACTTTTAAATCAAAACTGTTAGAGCGAATTTTGAGAAAATTGTAAAAAAAGTACATCAGTAAGGTACAGTAGTATTCTTTGGCCGATTTTATTGAAAAGCTTCGAGATGCATGTGATGAAGATACCTAGCTTAAATATGAAATTTCAGCTTCTTTTTTTCATTTTTGAGGTATCTCATTCACAGAAGGAAAGGCCATTTTGAGAGACTCATTTTATAGATCTCAAAACGTGTATTTCTGTTGAAATCGATTTTTTGCGATCGAATTACTTTCTCACTATATATTTCAATTATAGGAGAAAGTAAAAACTGAGTATTTCGACTTATTTAAAATAAAACTATCAACCATTTATAGAAAAATTTTAAATAGGGAGTCCAAAGTATTATAACAACTTCTTAAATATTGAAATTATGAAAAATTTCAAGAAACTTTCTTCAAAAAATTATCTCCAACTTGGTAAATTTATTATTGTATATTTTCTACAATCTATTTCTACTATCAATTTTCTAGAATCTACAATAAATTTGTATGTAGCTTATTCAAATGATATAATATGAAATCATAAAAAACTTTTTATATTAAAATTTTAACTTAAAAAAAGAATTATTTGAATAACCTTTTGAATTTATTTGAAATGAATTTCCCTTTTGATGTAAATAATGGATTGGTTTATATTTTTTTTATAATTTGATTTTTAAACATTTAATTCCCAAAATAATCTGATTCATAAAACAAAAGTTCTTTTTTTTTTTTACTTTTGTAGCCTACAGAATATATATTATTATTTCAATTGATCATTTTTTTTTTTTTTTTTTTTTTATTTTTATTTTTGAAAATTGAATTTTATTTGTTATCGTATAACAAAAAAAAATTCATTCATTAAATATAAAAATAGTTTCTTTTTATGAAGGTATTTTGAGTTGTAATTTTCATTCTAAAGAATAAATAAAATTTTTAATATCATTTTCGTCCTTCTCTTTTAAAAAAACATAAATTTGAATGATTCCTCAAGATTTCTTATCATCATGTCTAATTTAAAAAATTTAAATTTAAAATCCGTGTCTAGCAAATTAAGTTCTTGTGAAAATAGTATCGGCAAATTATACTTGAATACTTTCCGAGGGCCCTTAAAGGAGAAGTTGTCTAAAAGAAGGGTGTTTTGTCGACGGAGATTGATTTCCTCCCGGAAATAGTTTGGGCTACGAGATAGGGCTGACAGGGGGTTAGGGAAGGAGGACCCTTAAAAATGGCAACTCAACCAAAAAGCCTGATTTTATTTTATTAAATTTTATATATCCATAACATAAATTCAACTTTCTTTAAATTTTTCTCTTTTTTAATCACCTTTAAATTTTGAATAACATACCAATTTTCTTTCTACATATCATTTTTCCCTCTCAGAGAAAAAGAACGAGCAACCCCTCATATGTTGTCAAGAAAAGTGTACATCTCGAACATACGTAACCATCTCGGTCTTGTGTCTTTACTCAAACCCACTTGATTTTCCTTCGAATTCTCCTCATAGAAATAATTTTCTCCAATCTCTTTCTCATATTTCTCACTCACCCCCTAGAAATAATCTAATATATACTAAGGAAGATAAGCTTGATGAGTGATCCAATCAGTAATGGGGATCTTTGAGAAGGGAATATTTATCACTTTCCTCCAAAGGAAATTAGTTCTTAGAAAAATGGCAGTACATTGACTAACACAAGACTTAAGATATTTTCAAAATTTTCTTTATTAATTTATTAATATTTAGCACCCATTCCTTAAGATTGAAACATTCAGATCGCTAATAATTAAAATTTTAATAATGCCTTAAATATTATTTAAACCAATTAATATAAATCAGCGTTTCTCAATAAATATTGGGGGGCCGCGAAATAATAGTTGCATCCTTGCGACAAAGCGAGAAAATGGTGAAGGTTGAGATATATATATACACTATCCGTCTTAAAAAAAAATTGGACAAAAGCTACCTTTTATAATTAGAAAAGATATATAAAATCTAAAAATAGTAAATTTCATAATTGTTAAAACAATATAATATAATTTAATGACTTGAATTCCATGTACCTCTTTATCCATTAAGATAGAACAAAAGATTTTGCTTAATTTATTTTGAGACGAGTAAGAAATAATAGTTATCATAATTAATAATAGTTTTTCTTTTTCTTTCTTTTTTTTTTTTTTCTGAGTATTCAATTAATGTTAATCATGCCACATTTATTTAATCTAATTTGTATCCATTTGGTTTAAATAGATTTTTATCGGCCTTCTTGAGACCCTAACCCATACTTTTAAGGTTAATATTTGACAATGTCAACATCTATAACCCCTCAGTCAAAGGGTGAGTTTTAAAATATTAAAGACAAATAAAAAATTCTAATCGCTAAAATAAAGTTGAGTATACTTATATATAACTTCATTTTTCAAACAAAAAAAAAAGTATATTGTTAAATATTTTATAATAACTCTAACTTGGAATTATTCTGGAATAACAGGGATAAGGAGATCCACAAGTTTATATATAGCTTAAATTATATGAATTTCTATCCAAATATCTTACCAAAATGTTTAAAGAGAATTAGCTGCGATTAATAGATGTGAAATAGCTTTGATTGGGAACAGAATTATATTGGGTCTTCATTAAACATATCAATTCAAATTATCCTGAATAAGATCCTAATTCAATTCAAAACTACTAATAATAACATTTCTCTCCAATTATGTTATTTTTTTATTATTAAATGCTTTTTCGCTCATTAGGCACAGGTTAAAAAAAGGGTCTGAGACTATTGATTTATTAACGGGCTAAATGCCGATTGGAGTCAGATCCGGGACCGAAATGACCTTTGGGGCCCATATATCTCGTCATTTATTCATGCCGAGTTGTCTCCGAATCAGATTCAGCTTGCGGCACAACACTGGACAACTCTCTCTATGCCACATAGGCTAATACCAGGAAACCTGCACACACACATACATAAACAAGGCCCGAGGTCCCTGCATCCATCAAAGTATTTTCGGATTTGGGCCCTACAGGCACTTGCAGCATCCCTTTGGCATCTTTCTCTCCTAGTTACAATCCGTTTCCGATTAATCGATAAGCCAGAATCAGATTGAACAGACAGGGGCATACCCCCGATTGATAAACCAAACATTTTCCAAGCTGATCATCATCATCATCATCAACTTTGAATCATATATTAATTGAATTGCATGTTGCGTCAAATGTGTGCTATGGGGTGGGTGGGGACTCGTAAAGCTGGCTTTGGATTCAGCTGGGGTCCCAGGGCCGTAAATTCCGGCCCCCAAGGGGCTGTTGGATGGGGAAATACGGAAATACGGAATTGAGTCAGTCGCATATGGTTAGAGGGAAAAATATCCAAGATTGCGATAAGGTCAGCTCCATTTTATTGAATAAATGTCACGAATTAATTAATTGTTATCTAGCAAAAATAGGCTTTGTGTTAATAAATCCTGATTTTTATCATTTTTATTATTTGAAACTCAAGTTGAACCCTCAAAAGGGACGAACGACCATTTCCATATTTGAGTCATAACGGAAGTTAAAAAATTTTTACCAATTTATTCTTTCTGATCCCATATCTCGCAATTTTAAAGGGTTCAAACGAAATGTTAACTTATTATTTTCCTTTGAACATGCACATTTATGGTTTTTTTTTTTTATTTTAATGACTTTTATCCTGTTAACAAACATATTTTTTATGGAAACAACAATGAAATATAGATAAATCATATTTTTTTTCATTTACTTATATAATTCATTAAATTTTTTTAAATTATTAATTTAAATAAAAATGTATGTTATCAGTATATATAAAGGGGATGTGAGTAAAAAATTTATGGAAGAAAAAAATAAAACAATTTACCAGAAATATTTTATTGATAATCATAACGAAAATTTAAAAACCTGATTGCTAATAAGGTGTTAAAGAGCATCTTAGATGAAGCTTGAGCCAAAGAGAATAGGGAAGCCCCCCCCCCCCTCATTGCTTACTAACCTATATTAAACTTCTCGATTATTAAAAATAAACAAACTTAAATATAATCTAATTAAATAAGCTGAGGTAGAGGTCTCGTTTCACATTCCAAAGATCAGAGCGATAAAAATTTATTTAAATTATATTATTTATTATCAATGTATTCAAATAAATAAGAAGCGAGTCTAAATGACTTCAAATGCCGAATAAGACAAAAAATCTAATTAAATTATACTGTTTAAAATGCAGTCGAGGCGAAGATCTCAGCGACTTTTTCTTCCAGTTAATTGGGACTTGTGCAACGAGTGCTTTTTTGAAAATAGTCTAGTCTAGTATAAACATAAAGGATAAATTGTAGATAATAATTTAATAATAAACGATTTAAATTAAATAATATCCAATTATTATTAAATAAATTTTTATCGTTCATAACGGGAAGCGAATCCGTGAATCATGAAACAAGAGTATTATAAAAGGACAAAAAATATTATTGGATTCTAAAGAATAATGAGAATTAATCTAAATAATTAATTAATCCGTCCTTTTTAGACCAGGAGAAGAGTTCTCGCTTCACGATCCAAAGGTCAGTGGTTATTTTCCCAAACTGAGCGATAATATTTATTTACATTATATTGGCTATTAATTTAAATAAATATGGCTTCAGATGATTAATTATAAAATAATCTTTAAAGCGAAATGTTGACAATTTTTTGTTAGAGTTTATTTTATTTGGGAAAAGATTTTTCCCGGGGTGAAGAAAGCTTGAAACATACGAATGGAAATTTTGACCATTCCCTTGAGATTTGATTCGGCAAGTTGAGTTCAATCAATCTATTAAATAGCAACTGCGTGCAAGTACAGAATGAATCATTTACATTTAGAAAATAAACAAGATAAGCGTCTCGATTACCAGTGGGAACAGATTTGTTGTCAGAATAGGATCAAGGATAAATTATTTTATTTTCATCTTAGTCAAAGGAAAACTTGAATAATTAGTTGAATCTTATCAAAAGAAATGCTTCTATCTATTTTATTTGTTTAAGAATAGTGAAAATTATCCTTCTACAACATAAATACTCCTTAAAAGAAATAAATTCTGAGCCGAGGACTTTTAATAAAAAATTATTTAATAATAATTATTTTAGATGTGAGTCAAGGATTACTGTATTTTTGGGTAACGAAAGAGAACGATGAGGACGACGTATATTTGTATATTTTAAGATACAAGTTGGCCAGTTTTAGAAAATTATTACGAAACGTTCGATTACTTTTACTTTGAGTTTTGAAGGCACGAATTTTTATAATGATTAAAATAATAAGCAAAAATTATTCAAATTCGAATCCTAAAGGGCTTTTAGATCTATTAATATATTTGTTAATCTACTTTAAAAAATATATTCGACGTTTTTGTAGTTGGCTTTAGTGCCTCAAAATTGTATCTGACTTTTTTTCAAGATCTTGCACTTCATCGTCTCTTCAGGATACCAGATCATTCGAAAAATTTCCTCAGCGTGGTAAGCTTAAAATATGAAGAGTGCACTGTTTCATTGATGGAAAATGGGATTTTTCGATTAATTGCTAGAGCGGACCACACATGCGCAGTCGGTAAATCTCCTAGAAATTAAGCAACTAGAAGAGCTCTAGCGCAATTAACCGGAAAATCCTTTAAAAAGTTGACCATTTGGGTTTCTTATTTTTTGCCAACAAAATAAGATCTAATTTAAGAACTTCATGTATATAATCCCTTTTTCTTGGGTAGAAGATGGAAAAAAAGAAATTATAACCAATTTTTTCCGATCATTTTGAAAATAAACTATTCAATAAAAGCACTGAAGTGAAATCTTTAACTTAAAGTGAACGAACAACACAAAAAATGAGACATATTTTTCGAAAATTTCTATTTTTATTTTTTTATATTCAAAGTTGAATATAATTTTTTTTTTATAAACTCACACTTCCTTTTAATTATTTTTAATATAGCCAGAGCTAATGGGTTTCAATGAAACTTTGGAACATTATCCGCTAAAGACGATCTTTTAATAATAATAAAAAAAAAATACACCTTGATGTTTTATATAAAAGAGGAAGGAAATGCTCTTCTAAGAAATAAATCTGATAGAAGAAACAAACAAGAAAGCCAACAGAGTAAATTCTGATAAAAGTAAAGTTTTTTTTAATTAATAATAATTATTGTTCTTAATATATATTAATAGAATTATTTAAAATGCCATTATAACATTCGTCACACTCACTGCTGATAGAGGTTTTTGAGATGATTAAGTCATATAATTTATATATAAATATTTTTATGATGCAATAATCTCAAAAACCTCTATTACCACTGTGCGATTTGCGCGCAGAAATATTTGCTAAATTTGTGATTTAGAAAAATAGCTGATTTTATTTCATCCAAATTTACAAAAATAAATCCCTCCAGCAGATCATCATTATTAAGAATTCTTAATCTTGTAAACTCAGTGGATTCTCAAGTAATTTACAGGGGATTTTAAACGAAGCACCTTGTGGTTAACTGCTGGTTTAAATATAATCTAATGTCAGCCATCAGTAATCTGACAAAGTCGTTTATCCGGCATCCTAGAGGTTCTAAATTAATAACGGTGAATATTTATTCAATAGTCTCAATCTAAATTCAATCTGATTTATAATTAAAATATTCTTTTAGTTCAATGAGTTCATTTTATTAGAAAGGCCTGATTTCAGCTTTGAAGTCATTATGCGCAAATACGTTTTATTCCAAACTAATCAATACAGTTAATTTTGCAACAATTAGGTACTGTCAAATAGTTCGAAATTAACTCAAAGAGAAATATTTTGATACATTTAATACTTGTATTGATTTCTCAATTGGGTCAATCTTCCTATCTTATTATTTCCAAATCCAAAAACAAAAGGTCTCAAATCAAATTAGAAGTCTAAAGGTCTAAAAAAATTTAATTTTTACAAAGATGATTGATGGTTATCATTCTAAGAAAATTTTTTTTAACTATTTTCAGTTTTTTAGCAAATTTTCACAAGGTTGCATAAAAACGTTCGTTTTTGTTTCCGGAACTCAAATTGCCAATTCAATAAATTTTTTGGTTTTTTAATAAATAAAACAAATATATTATTTATAAAATTTCGTTCATTTAGCTACCAGTATGACCTCATGACTAAAATTTACCGGTACTTTATGCTTGGGAATCACTTAATTATTCGGAAAACTGGTTTAATATTATATTTTAGGGCAGTGATCAACGCTGTACGTTTTTTGTGCCTCTTACATAGTTATTATAATATTATTGCTTTATTAGAAGTTTAGCTACAATTTTTCCTCTCTATTATTTCTTCTTATCTTCTTATTTTATTTTCTTTGTAATTCTTTGTTTCGGGTTTTTCGTCCATATTTCATGATAGAGTTATATATATTTTAGAAATTCTAAAATTGTTTTTTCAAATTTGTTTTTATTATTTGAAAATTTTATTTCTCTCTGGTCGTATTATAGTTTAAAAAATCAACTAATGTGTTTTATAGATAGGTTATAATGACAATGATTGCAGGTTAGATGTGTATATGTAAATCTTGAATGTCCTATTTGTAGTCTTGTTTGTCCTCGATTTATGTAATTTTTCTTGCACTCGTTGGCATTTATTTAGGTGGGTATTTATTTCTGACTTCCACATCTCGATCCATGTCCGTTTTAAGATCTCTTTTTAACATTATATAAGAAAAATTTCACAATCCCTCTTTTTGCATAGACTTTCTCTTTTGCTAAGGTGTCCAAATTTGCTCTAAGGTTTATCACTTAAATGCTCATTTCACTTTCTCTTACCTATGAATTTTACGGAGTGATCAATCAAGAAATATATTTGAAAAGTTGAAAGAGAGGGAAGAAGAATATAAACAAATAAATTATAATAGCACGTTTACTCAGAACGGTTGAGTATATGAATGGCGACTATATTACCCGAGTTAAAATTGACATTTCTTTCGTTCTTTCTTTATCAATCATCAGGTCCAAGGCGATGAGAATAAGATAATGAAAAAAAAATGTCCACACTTTTAAAAAGTTTTGATTTGATATAATATTTTAATTTTAGATTTAAAAAAAAATATGGTTGGAAACTAAAAAAAAAAAAAAACTTTTCTTGTTGAGTTTTAATGAAACCTATTTCATTTACTTTGGTGAACCAGAGAATGAAAAGGTAATAACTTATATTCAATAATGTTTAAAGAGATACGATATATAATGGTATTATTATTCCTTTTATTATTATTATTTTCAATTTAACTTTCCAATTTTTCAAAAAAAAAAAGAAAAAAAAATGGAAATAAGAAAGTTTCGTCTGAGTTTATATAGAAATAGTAACTTGGAAAATGAAGGGAAACTTTTGAGGTTTTCTTAATAAACAGAGGTGGTTGATCCATTATATTATATATTGTAAAGATAAAATAAAATATTTTAATGAATAAAATTATATTTTAAAAATTTATCGGATATCTTCTGAGAGAATCTTAAAATATGATTATTTTAAAAAATTTTTTAAATAAATAGTATATAATAAGTCTACGAATCTTTT
>JAAAKE020129848.1:0-14496 GCA_010014785.2 Anisolabis maritima | reverse complement strand
TTATTTTACTCTTTTTCATGTATTTTAAAAGCATTTTTTTTATTACTTTATATTATATATGTAATAATATATAGTGAGAAAGTATTGCGAGTAAAAAAAAAAGATCGATGTAGAGATTTCAACGCAAATACACGACCACCAAGTGGTCTCGTAAAATGGCCTGTCTATGAACAAGATTTCTCAAAAATGAAAATATGTACTCAAATATGGCTGAAATTTTATATTTAAGCAAGGTACCCTCGTCTCATGCACCTCGAAACTTTTCAACAAAATCGGCCAAAGAGTACTACTACTTTAATGATGTACTTTTTTTCGATTTTCTCAAAATTCACTTAACGATTTTGATAAAATTCATAAATCATTTATTTACTATATGATCTTTGAAATGTACTAACCTATGATACATTGCGGATGAATTAAACAGGTGAATGTATCAACAAGAACATTTTATTGTATTAACATAAAGATACGATTTTTGATTGAAGCGAGGGGAAAATGATTGATAGATGCGCGAGTTACATCAGGTAAGTTAAATGGTCACTGATCCCTCACACGCTGAGCTTTTGTTCTATGGGGCTTTTGAGGATCAAAGGAAATTCCTTGCTTGGCGAAGTCCTTTTGGGTGTTACAAACCCTTATCTCCCAAAATTGTTTGGGGCAACTTTACTCATATATTTTTTTCGATTTTCTCTTAAACTACTCTAACAATATGATAAAAAATTGGCTGTGTGGGGGCATCAATTTTGATTTTAAGTATTCCAGAGAATGCAGAGGAAAACCCGTTGTTATGGTAATAAAATATAAATATTTTTAATTCTTGTTTAAAGGCTCCGCTTTAGCTACGCTAAAGAAAACTCCTGGTACACCCTGGTTTAAACATCTTCCACATTTATCAAGACAAGAAATTATAATGTTCAATAGACTTAGAATTAATCACACCCTCTGCAATTATCACCGTTACAGATTTTCTTTAGCCTCGTCTCCAAATGGCAACTGTTCAATAGATAGATAGAGCAACCGAAAATCTAATTCTCTTTTATCCCTTATATCAAACCTCTAAACCAACATTATTAAAAAAAGTCGAGCCAAAATTTCGAGACCCCCCTGCCATAAAGAATATATTAAAACATCCCGATCAACAAATAATAAAGCTCATTTTAAAAACTGGCATAATATTTTAGGAAATATATATTTTTATTATTTTATATATATATATATATTTATATCTTATATTTTTATTCTTATTATTTTTAATATGTACATCTTATATTTTTATTGTTTTATATGTATATACCTATTATTCTTTTGTATACTTTCAATTTGAATATAATACTTGTAAAATTTTAAAGGTATGACGACGCAGTCAAACCTAAATAAAAAAAAAATCCTATTTATATATAATATAAAAAATTTATTGCTCCATCCCATAGCCGAGAGGATAGAGATACTGTCATTGATATCCTTCAAAAAGGTATGTGGATTCGGATCCCAGGAGTCCGATGAAATAGTATTACCAATTGGATACCATTTGGTAAAAATAAATATTCCTGGATAATGATACCTAATTACAAAAATATATATATCGTTTCAAGTTTATATGGCCTCAGTTGCCGAAAGAAAAAAAAAATTTATTTAAAATTGGATTTTCCAGATCGCACTGAAGATGTACTAATAAATTTTTATTTTTATTTTTTGTAGGCTAATTGTCCTTAGGAAGGCTGAAAAACTTGTCAATTATGTATTGTCTCTGTCATCGCTTCTGAGCAGAGGAACCCACGAAAGTGGCGTTGTAGTAATTTGTAAATAAGACATGGATTCTATTTCCAATTCCTTTTTTTTTTTTATTAAATCAAATTTTCCATAAAAGAAATTTCTTTTCTTTTCTCAATATGTCTGTTATTTATATTAAGGAAGAACCAGTTGCTTTCGAGAGTGAGGATGACACAAATTATCCAAATCATATAGGTAAATAAATACATGTCAATTTTAATTTCCTAACCTCTTCTCTTCTTTTTTCAATTTGACAGCTCTTGAATATTTTTATTTTTTTATTATTTATTACCCAATTTTATCTTAAAAAAAAAAATATTTTTAAGAATGCATTTTAATTAGAAACTAGTATAATTTATAATAAATTTAGATTCTGCTTCATGTTTATAATTACATTCTTTTTTTAATTAATTATAACTAAGAGTGCATTTATTATTTTTTAAAATTTTATATTCATAATTGTTTGTTATTTGGTTATTTTAAGTTTTTGTTGTTTTTTATTATTTATAATATTTGGACATAATTTGTCTTAGCCCTATAGCAAATCCCGATTTACCGAATAATCCTTTTAGAAAGCTTCAAAATATGGAAAGCTTTTGTGATCCACTTTTGCCAAGCTAAAAGGCCTATTTGTGGGTATTTAATTATAATTTTGATTTTCAGTACACCTCTCTCGTGTATAATGTGATGTGCTATTATTATGATTTATTTCTATTTGAATATTAAAAATTCGGGCCCACGTCTAGGTTTTGACAACCCAAGACTTAGCACGCAAGATCGATTAATAAATTAATTTATTTATGATATAGAGGTTTTTCATAAAATGAAAATAAAACGAATTTAGACGTTGAATTTAACTCTTCATAAGTCAATAATAAGCAAATGTTTTTTAATCATGGAGAATTAAAAGTCAAATGTCAGTTTTTCATTATTTTAACTAATTAAGTTGAGTAAAGATAGAAAAAATAAATAGCGCGTAACTCGAATTGATTGACCAGAAATCCATTGTGATAAGTAAAAGAGGAAATAATAGCCTAATGTCCCCACATAATAATTAAACAATCTGGATATTGTTCTTATTATTAGCAGCTTATATACATATTTATTGCAACATGCATTTGTTTATTGACTTCTGGTTTGATGAATTTGCGATTTGAAGATCTAGTTCCAAGTTTCATTTTTTTCGATATTTGGTTTTAATACCCGTCCGTCAGTGCAGAAAATGATGTATAAATGACAAAAGAAAGTAATATTTCTTATTCTTTAATTATTTTTTTCCTATAAATATAAAACTTTTTTGGCCTTTTTTACCCCCACTGATCTGAGGATAGAGTTGCATATGAAATTGGTGATATATTAGTAAAATAAAATTTTAATGAAGAAAAAGGTCAAAATGGAATTCTAATAAAAGGTAATTTGATCCCCAAATTAGAATGATCAGTTAATAATCCACTTTATAAATTGTATAATTGTGAAAGTGTTCTCACAATGAACCAAATTCGCAGAAAAATCATACGAGTCGCTGAGATCTTAAAATAAAATCAGACCATTCTTTCCCCGTAATAGAAATATTTCGAATTAAATGATAGAATCCATTCTCTGTGCGAAACATTTTGGACTTGCTTTTCAAATTCACTTGCCTGATTTGAAGACTCCATGAAGGAACCAGTAGGGTGTCACCATGCTACACAGGAGATCGGAGCTCGCTTCCCGGGCATATGAGGTTTTTTCATTAAATAAAAATATTTTTATTAATGTAAACAAATCCAATTCAGGGCATACTGGAGACATAGCTCAAATCCAACCGATCTCTGACGGTAGCCATCTATCGACACCATATGAAGTTACTTAATTTCCTATCTCTAACTCCTCTTCCTATGTTCATTTCTAGCTAGCTAGCTACTCCTCAACCTGTCCCTTCATTTCAACTTAAGCTAGGAAGGATTCCTTGAGAAGAGTGCACGAGTGAGAGGGACCCCTCGACACCCCCGTTAAGAACCACTGCTCTACATTACACAATTATTTTTAAAAAGTCTAGCACATTTCGTTTAAATAAATCCAATCCAAGTTCCGAATAATCGTTTTCAAATTTTTTTAAAGTCTCAGCATCTGAAGCCATTTAGATACCTTCCTTATTTATTTATACTAATTAATAGCCACTATAATATAATAATATAGGCCCTATATCTTCCACTTATTATATATATATTCTATTACAAAATATAAATAATTTTTTTTTCTTTTCAGAAAAGAAGAGTAAAATTGAAGAAATAAATCCTTCACAAACTCAAAACGAGAACCCTTATAAATGGGAAGTTCCAGCTGGTGGAAAACCTTTCCATTGTGTAATTTGTAACAAACAATTTAATAAAAAACAGAATTTGGAACGCCATCTTATGATTCATACTGGCGAAAAGCCTTTCAAATGTGAAATATGTTGCAAACAATTCAATGTCAAATACCATTTAACACGCCATCTTCTGATCCATAGTGACGAAAAACCTTTTAAATGTGAAGTTTGTCACAAACTATATAGTCACAAACACAATTTGGCATCCCATCTATTGACCCATACTGGCGAAAAACCTTTCAAATGTGAATTTTGTAACAAAGAATTTGTTCGTAAAGACAGATTTACATCCCATCTTCTGACTCACACTGGTCAAAATCCTTTCAAATGTGAATTTTGCAGTAAAGAATTTCATGTTAAATCAACTTTTACAGATCATCTAAGAATTCACAGTAGGGAGAAGCGGTTTAAATGCGAAATTTGTAGCAAAGAGTTCACTTTTAAATGCAGTTTAACAAAGCATTTTAGAATTCACACTGGTGAGAAACCTTACAAATGTGAAATATGTAATAAACAATTTACTGTAAAATGCAATTTGACTAAACATTATAGAATTCACACTGGGGAGAAACCTTACAAATGTGAAAATTGTAGCACGTATTTTAGTGATTATTCTACTTTAAGAAGGCATCTTAATATACATGTAACGCAGCAAAATTTGCTTCGTTGAAACAATCATACTGACAGAGTGTATATACGCATATAATAATTTGGCGCTTTCGGTTTTAGCTAACGTTAGAATATTTATTTTTTTCATATTTTAAAATTTAATCAGGTAAAAAAAAAGGATCCAAAATGATTAAATTTAGAAAAAAATAAATTATTTCGTGTCTTACCTTTGCCCAAATACAAGCTTAAATTGCCCAACGCTTTAAAAGTGGTGGAATTTAGAAAGATTCAAAACACATCATTTGTTTATTACGCATAGTATACATACATAGTCTTTAATATGTAAATTTGTTAATACAATTTTTGTGGGCAAGTGCAAATATATAATGTGAGTAACAGACTGTAGAAGAAGGTAAAAGTTGACTAGAGAACACTAGATGATGAAATACCTGCCTTCGGAGTGCTTGGGAAAGAGCATGCTGTGTGAAGGTTTTTGTGTGCCATGTGTGTATGTGTGTGTTATGTTCGCCATATTTAATAAAAAAATTAAATAGTCTTATTTATTCCAAAAATTCATCTTTTAATTAATATTAATTAAAAATATGCTATAATACAAATTACATATATCTATATATATATATATATATACTCTTGAAAATGGCTCCAAAAGAAGAGCCGAAACATCAAGTTAATCTCAACAATCAACGCGGACCCACCCGGGAAAACATATTTCACATACATCCAGCCGCGGAAACCTTTCAGAACATATATATATACCCAGAACATATATATGATTTTCATATTCTTTATTTCTTTATTCTAAAATTTAAGAAATAAAAAATTCGATATTCTCTGATCTTCATACTTATGGTCTTTTTCGAATCGTTCTGGGCTCACTTGTTAAATTTCTACGGCTATTTGCAAGTGCATATCCATGATCCTATGGTATAATGTAAGCTAGGAAGGGGGGTTATAGGAGTTATAATCAGAACTTCGACTAGATATTATTCCTATATGAGAAGAGTAAAATTTAATTTACACACATGCAAAAACTATTATTATTAGTAATAAATGAAATTATATAAGAATGGGAATAGGGAGAGTATGCAGAACCCCCCCCCCCCCACCATCAATATCTGACTATGCTAGTGGTATGGTCTTTTCCGGGGTGGATTCAGAGCATAGATTTTAAAACGTTATTATCTAGTTTGTTTAAAAAATTTTTATTTTTTTTAATTACTATAGACGTGAAATAATTTTGACTAAATTAAAAAAAAAAATCAATTTGACCATTTTAAATTTGGTTTCCCAATTGAATTTTTATTACCTTTCTCGACAGATGGCGCTAATATCGCCAAAAATTTTATTGGGTCATAGAGTGCATATAGAGAATTTAGGTTAAACTTTTTTCTTTCATGTTTTTATTTGTTTGCTTTTATAAGAAATTAATTTTTTTATCAAAATGTCTGTTATTTATGTTAAAGAAGAACCAATTGCTCTCGAGAGTGAGGAGGAAACGAATGATCCAATTCATATAGGTAAATAAATATTATTTCAATTATCTAAACCATTTTTCATTTGACAGATTTTGGAAATTAATTTATATTTGAAGAATTTTTTAATATTTTAATCGTTTAAATAATTAAGAAATTTGGTTTTCAATGCTTTCTTGATTCTTTTAAAAATACAAATTTTAGACAGGGTGCTGTCAATTTTTTTTTTTTTATTTTAATCTAAGTCATTTTCAGCTGCGGAGGCCATTATAACTATAATACACAATTATATATTAAATGAAATTTTGTATCGATGTTTTCCGACGGACGTTCACAGCCTTATACTTCAGGGCCACCCACCCGAGGTTCAACTCACTTGGCATTACTTATCAACAAAGATCTTGTGCCCTGTCCCTTGGTGCAGAGCTAGAGGTCTGGCTTCACGTACCAAAGGTCAGCAGTTCGCTTCCCGTCCTGAGCGACAAAATTTTATTTATATTATATTGGCTACCAATTAATATAAATAAATAAGGACGGAGTCTAAATGGCCTGAGATGCCGAAAAAAAAACAGATCTTGATGGCTGTTGTTCTCTCCGGTCAGGCCCACCGGCTAGGGTGCTTTCATAATTAATATATGATGATTGGATCCAGATTTAAATATAGAATTATTAGAATTAACTTTTCAGAAACATATCTAAATATTAATACAATAGATTCAAATAATCGATTATAATAAATACTAATCTATGAAATAAAAATAACCATTGAAACCAATTGAATGAAATATATTTAAATAAAAAACTATTTCCTCAACGCCTCGACCGAATAAATTTTTTTTTACGTATTATTTATTTATATTAATTGGTAGCCAATATAATATAAATAAATTTTTGTTGCTCAGAATGGGAAGCGAACCACTGACCTTTGGTACGTGAGGCGAGATCTCTACCCTTCCTCTGCACCAAGGGACAGGACCAATAATTCGGTATAATTCTTCAAACAAATATAACCCAGTAGACATTGTTTACTATAATGTATGTTCTCCAATCTTTTTAAAGTCACTGATAGGCCTCTATAGCAAATGTTAATTCTCTCCCATACATTTTAATATTTTACATATCATAAAAATGAAATTATAAATTACTATTTATTCTGTGCAGAAAGACACAATGTCTTCAGAGCAAAAGAGAAATATCAAAATAATTACAATTTATAATTTATAATAAAATGTATTTTATTATAAAACAATTTTTAAGACAATTTTATTAAATGAAATATATTTTGTTTCGATTGTGTTTTTATGAAAAGATTAAAAATTAATGTTATATTTGATAAAAGTTCTAACATAATTATGGCTTCAAGGCCTGAAATATACAATGAAAATATTGCAGTGTCCCACTTCACTGTACTTTGATTTCTCTTCTAAAACCTTCTTCGGCAACTTTTTTCAAATTCCATTTCTCATCTCCAAAGTCAATCCCCCTCTCCATAATATTGTTTTTTTTTTTAATAAAAATAAATTTTTCTTTACAGAAAAGAAGAGTACCGATGAAGAAACAAATTCAGAGACAGAAGATGAGATTGCTTATCAGTCCAAAGTTCTCGATGAAAAACCTTTCAAATGTGAAATTTGTGACAAACGATTTAATAAAAAACACCGTTTAGGACGCCATCTTCTGCTACATAATGAAGATAAACCTTTCAAATGTGAAATTTGTGAGAAACAATTTATTTCGAGATATCATTTAGATCGCCATTTTTTGACCCACACTGGTGAAAAACCTTTCAAATGTGAACTCTGTGGCAAACTATTTAGTCAAAGACACAATTTAGCATCTCATATTTTGGTCCATACTGGGGAAACACCTTTCAAATGTGAGTTTTGTGAAAAAGAATTTGGTCAAAAATACACTTTGACAACTCATCTTTTGACACATACTGGGGAGAAACCGTATGAATGTGAATATTGCGGGAAAAAATTTGGTTATAAACGCACTTGGACATCCCATCTTGCGATCCATACTGGCGAGAAGGCATACAAATGTGAAATTTGTAGCAAAGAATTCACACATAGAACTAACTATGCCCGTCATATGATGGTTCATACCAATGAGAAACCGCACGAATGTGAAATTTGTAACCAACGATTTGCCCAAAAATCCCAAATGAGATCCCATCTTGTGACTCATACAGGAGAAAAACGTTTCAAATGTGAATTTTGTGGCAAAGAATTTGGACATAAAAATAGTTTAACATCACATCTTGTCATCCATACTACAGAAAATCGTTTCAAATGTGAATTTTGTGGTAAAGAATTTCATATTAAATCTAGGTATGCTGATCATGTTAAATTCCATACTGGCGAGAAGCCGTTTAAATGTGAAATTTGTAGCAAAGACTTTTCTCATAAATTTAATTTAACACGCCATCTAAAGGTACATAACAAGCAGTGAAGTGTGGATCCAATTCAGCGCAACGTATATTTTTTAACTTAAGGAAAAATATTTTATTTAAAATATAATTTTTTTCGTTTAGACCGTAGAGGCCTACCTACCGAATTCCCCATTTATTTAACAGAGGTGCTTTCGTGCAAAGAGACACACACCTCAAACCTAGCCCAACTCCTGCCCTAACCATCTATCTGCTCCCCGTAAAGTTACTTTATTTCCTAACTCCTTTATTCATTTATATCTACTAAGTACTCCTATATTTAATTCCACCCGGTCCTTTCATCCAACCTAATATATGCTAGGGACTCTTAGTTTGAGGAGTGACTTCTTTCCTTCATTGAGAGGGAAAAGGACGGGGTGTCAGAGCAACTCCCACTCCTTGTAGAGTTGTCTGAGGACTCTATTGTAGTGGGATGAGATCCAATGTTCCAATCCAGGGCATACTTGAGGATTTGTTTACATTAAATATTTTTATTTAATGAAAAAAATCCCATCATGCACCAATCTCTTGTACAGAACGGCGAGACTCTACCGATTACTCCACAGGACCCTTTAAAATATACTTTATTATTTAAATCAAATTTAGAATATACCGGGCATAAATTATATAAGATTTTAAAAATTCGAGCTTTGCTTTCTAAATAATTATCAAAATTTTCAATTTTTAAGTTAAGTGAAAGGAAAACTAGAAATATTGTTACTTAGAGGAATTTTTAGAAAATAATCGTTTTTTAGAGTCTTTTTCATATCATTTTATTTAAAAATAATTCGGCTGGCATAGCGCCAATCCATTCTTAGTGCAAAAATATTATTTAAGGTGGATACCAGAAAGTTTTATATAATAATAATTTATATTTATAAAAATTCATCTACAAGAGCATTTTGTGGATTTCCTGCTCTTCTCCGAATATTTTAATCTTCTGTGGTCCATCCTCTTTTAAATATATTTTGCACCCAAAATGGCTATGGAAATATTTAAAAAAAAATATTTTTTGGCATTTAGGCCATTTAGACTTTGCCCTTATTTATTTAAATGAATTAATTGATAGTCATTATAATTCAAATAAATATATCGCTCAGGACAGGAAGCAAACGATTGACCTTTGGAACATGAATTTCTATCTCTGCCCCAAAGGACAGAGGCCCCACGCGAAATATTTCCACATAAAATGATCTGAAGACTAAAAACGATTTGTATTATTTTCTCTGAATTTCTTAATGGTTCAATCCAGCAATAACTAACATATTGTAACTTTTATAGAGGTAATCTATAAATGCAAAGGTTAAATTTGATTGATCACTTTCAGTTTTGTGTTCACAGAAAGCAAATATGTTCAAAATATAATGCTTTATATAAAGTGATGAGAATATGTCAATCAATTCTGATATTCTAAGTTCATTTTTTATAAATATTTTTCTCATATACATTTAAAGACCCTTTTATTATTTAAACTTTCCTTTTATAGTGAATATCGCTGATCTGGTGAAACATTAAATAAAAATGTATCTACTTCAAATGCATCTATGATTTCAATTTATTTTTGATTTAATATATTCTTATAAAAGTTAAATAATAACACCTCTATGTTAAAGTATTTTTTTTCTTTATTTTCACGAGCATATGTTGAAATCTCGACTAAAGGATTTTTTTAGAGGAACGATTTTATCATAAGACAAAGCAAATTTTTTCACAATATAATTATATAAGTGATTTTATATTAATATTCAGATTCTTATAAAGAAAATAAAATTATTAATTACATTAAAATAATCCTTCCTTATTTCTGATCGAAATATCATAAAATCCCTGGTCCAGATGTTTGCCTTCAAGCCCACAAGAATGCGCTATTATCGCTAACAAAATTTACGATTTCTCTATTTCACATTAATATCATTATTTATCAACTTCTTAAAAGGAATTGATTTTCTTTTCTCAAAATGTCTGTTATTTATATTAAAGAAGAACCCATTGATTTCGAGAGCGAGAATGAAATGAATTATCCAATCCATATAGGTAAACAAATAGAATTTCAATTTCCTAACCTATTTCATTTGACAGCTTTTGAAAATTTATTTATTTTTGGAAAATTCCATTTTTTTTTTTGATAAGATTCTTCACTAAAGTTAATTTTTAATGTAATTTATTTTTATTCATAGATTGAAACAAATTTTATTGATTTACTTGAAAATTGTTAATTTGGTTTTCCCGTCCTCGGGATTTCTCCCTTTCATAATTATGAATGACTATTTTAGTTATTATTAATAAAAATAAACTCAAGTGTAGCTGTCGTAGTTGTGAGTTACAAAAAAAAAAAAAGTAAAAATCACAATGTTAAACAATAGCGTAAATAATAAATACTATAAGGAACCTTCTATAGTCAAATATAACACAAGAATATGAAGAATTTTGTTTTTTGTCTAATGAGTTTTCTCTTTTAATTGCATTTATAAATTAAGAAATCCTCAAAAATACATGGGGTCGAGCTACTACATCATCTAATGTGAGTACAGTGCCTCATAGAATCAGGAATTTTAATTTTAACGATTCATATTATTTTGTTTGTTCAGAGAAGGGTGATTAAATAATCTATATATGGCTGGATTCAGAATTATATAGAGATTAATTCTATTTATCTTTTGAAGAATTTGAGTTATAAAATGAAATATTATCGCCCATTTTTACTTTTTGTTTCTCTTCTCTACCCCCATTACTATGCCAATTCGCTTATACTATTCAAAGTTATTCAATAAATTTCCCAATACTCGTTGTATAAATATATAGTATCTATCTTAAATATATATTTTTTATATATTAAAAAAAAATATTTGGTAAGCCTAATTTGATTTTCCTTTTTTAGGTCCTGTTTTCCCTTGCGTCATATGTAAGACCAATTTCATAAATTTATTTTTCCTTTGGAAACATTCTAAGAAATGTCTTGGCAAAAATATTCATTCTTTAGATCAAATAAAATTAGAATTCACTTTAAAGAAAGGTATCTAAATATTTTTATCACTCACACGATAGGCTCTAAAAGCGATCACTTTGTAAATATAATTTATCGAACAGAATCATCTGTCTGGCACCAATTGAAATGAAATTGATTAAATACTTTTAAGACTCTCTTGTAAATATTCAAATAAAGGAATAAGAAAGCAGAGTGCAGCAATAAAACAAGTCCTTGGATGCCAAAAGCCGGAAGGAGATATTTCGGACAAAATTCACTTAATGGCCGAAGATTGGCTGGATCAATAATATCTCCTTCCGGCTTTTAGCATCCAAGAGCCTCTTTTATTGCCTTTGCCTTCAAAAGCCACTGACTATTGATCAATCTATTCATATTCAATATATGTCTCAAGTCCTTTCGGACTAGTTTGTGTCTTAGTATAGAAAGTATTCTTGTTGGCACGTCAGCTGGTATTGAACCCAGGATCTCCAACTTACCCGGTGTAAATGAAATTATTTAAATAAAGCTATCCCTTCCTCTCTCTAACTCAATAAATTCGCTCCTGGTTCTTCCACCAACTATTCACACTATCCAGGGTGATTAATTTTTGAAAGATCTTCATGGAGATAGTGTATAGGTTCCAATTTGGCAAAGTTTTATAATTACTCAAAAATATATAAACATTTAATTTTGTGATTTTTAAAAATTAAAAAGTAGAATTTTGTTTTTAAATCTTTTTTTTTTTTTATTTATTAATATTTTTCAGATATTTAAACATTTATATATAAAAATTATTCATTAGTAATTGCAAAACTTCATTTTAAGCAGCTTCTTAAAACTGCGATAAACGACACAAGACGTGAAATCAATCCTTTCTCTTTGATTAGTTGTGTATATTTTCTTTGAATTCATTTAATAGGATATATTTTTTTAAATTCAATTATATATGAATCTCAGATTTTGAAAATTTTTAATTTCTAGTTTTTATTGAGGTAAAAAATCATGAAAAGGCGCTTTTTTCAATAAATTACTAACAATTTCCTATGTCTCTGAGACTTTAGGAGAAATACTAATAAGTGTTTTAAGGAATAACAGAAAAGCCGACGCGCTAACCCAATTTAAATACTTTCTCCCAATAGAAGAGTTGGGGAATTTTCTGAAATATTTTATTTTAATAGTGTTTAAAATCTGAAATTGGTATATCCAAAAATTAGTTTTCTACTAAATAGTTGTGGACCAATTTATATTTACTAGTCTATGGAGATCTAGAGATCCTTGAATTCTAACTAAACTTGGATATTTATAACACTCGGCTCATCTCCGTGCTTTCTTGTATTAAATCACTTCAAGTGAGAATGGGTTTACACTCTGTTACAGAAATTAAACCAATATGTCCAAAATATCAATAATCATTCTCATATTTTATAAAAATATTTATTTTTTTTAATACAAATAAATTATTCTTTACAGAAAAGAAGAGTACAGATGAAGAAACAAATTCTTCAGAGACAGATGAGGAGATACCTTTTAAGTCTAAAGTTTCTGATGTGGAAAAACCTTTCACATGTGAAATTTGTGATAAACGATTCACTACAAAAAACCGTTTGGAACGACACCTTCAGCTCCATAGTGAAAATAAAACTTTTAAATGTGAAACTTGTAACAAGCAATTTAATAAAAAACATCATTTGGAACGCCATCTTCTGACCCATAGTGAGGATAAGCCTTTTAAATGTGAAATTTGTGAAAAACAATTTAATGTTAAATACCATATGACTCGCCATCTAAAAACACATACTGGCGAAAAACCTTTCAAATGTGAACTTTGTGGCAAACTATTTAGTCATAAACACAATTTAACATCTCATCTTCTAACTCATACCGGGGAAAAACCTTTCAAATGTGAATTTTGTGAAAAAGAATTTAATCATAAACACAGTTTGACAACCCACCTTACTATTCACACCGGAGAAAATATCTACAAATGTGAACATTGTGACAAGGAATTTAATATCAAATTAACTTATACAGAACATCTCAGATTACACACTGGCGAAAAGCCGCACAAATGTAAAATTTGTAGCAAACAATTTACTCATAGATCCAACTTTGCACGCCATATCAGGACACATACTAATGAGAGACCGTACCCATGTGAAATTTGTAACCAGCGATTTGCTCAAAAATCCCAAATGAATGTTCATATTTTGAGCCATACGGGCGAAAAACGATTTAAATGTGAATTTTGTGGCAAGGAATTTGTACATAAAAATAGTTTGACATCCCATCTTGTAGTCCATACTACAGAAAACCGTTTCAAATGTGAATTTTGTGGTAAAGAATTTCATATTAAATCCCGGTATACTGATCACGTTAAATTCCACACTGGCGAGAAGCCATTCAAATGTGAAATTTGTAGCAAAGACTTTTCTCATAGATTCAACTTGACACGTCATCTCAAGATTCATAACAAGCAATGAAGAAAACACATGCAATGAAATTTATTCATGTCTTTGAAAGAATTATGCCACGTTCATTTTTTTAAGTTATGAAATTCATTTTATTTAAAATATTATATATTATTTAATTATGATATAGAATACTAATTTTGTTTTCCAAACACTTATAAAAATGTACAGAAATGACTTTATTAAACCACAATTTTGCTGGTAGTCTTATATGGTCGCAGTGTCGGTTCGTGCTACAACTATTTTAGGATTTCAACAAGTGATTGCAGTAAAATTATCAATGAATGGAGAGGAATGGGGGGGGGGGGGGGGGGGGTTTTTTTTTTTTAAAAAAAATAAACACAACACCCACTTATAGTAAATTTTTAAAAAATTTTTGTTTAAAAAAATTTTTTCTTTTTTAAAAAAAA
>JAAAKE020129837.1:0-14497 GCA_010014785.2 Anisolabis maritima | reverse complement strand
AAACATTATTCCACATACAACCAACCGCGGAAACCTTCCAGAACATATATATATATATATATATATATATATATATAATGCTGGCCAGAGGTTTGAAATTACTGAAAAAAATTCATTTTTTCATACTGTTAACTGTTTTATAATTATGCAGAAATATTTCTATGAATATTATAAAGCATTAAATAAATTAAGTAATTTAAATTTTAAATGAAAAAAAAAAAACAAATAGTTACGTAATGTCTGTGTAAATACCCCTAATGGCAGCAGGTAATAATCTTTTGTAATGATCGATTTTTCAATAAAATTTTATTACATTGTATTTGTGCCTAATTTTTAAATTAATAAATTTTTATGAATTGAGAAAAATGATTAGTTGTTCAATTACTTTCAAAGTGAGTGGACGTGCAAACAAAATTATACCACACGTGTCTCTTATAAGAATGTACAAAATACAATTAAAAAAAACCTACAATGCGGCGGACCAACCCGTGAAAATACTATTCGACATACATCCAAACGCAGAAACCTTCCAAAACATATGTATATATATTTAGGAACAAATGCTAATTTTTCTTTCAAATCTTTTATCCATGGAGATAAATTAGTATTATATATTATTTTGCTAGAAATGTATCAAAATTTAATTGTTATATGTTAATTTTTTTAATAATTTTTACTATTTGCAAAATAAATTTTTTTCTTTTCATGCTTTTTATGAAGGTTATAAACTTTCTAAATAATTTCGAAATTAAACCTTAAACAGGTCTTATGACATTTAAGTCAAATTTTACACAGATGGTATCTACTCTTGAACCAGATGAAAATTTTGAGGATGTGGATGAAATGGACTGTCATCTGACTTCGATAGTAGTAAAATTGGATTTACAGCTGGACTTCATTGCTATAGATGTGATAACGAGTGAGTCAAGGTGAATAAAGTACTTAGTGCGGTATTGAAAAATACTTTCAATATGAAATTGGAGGTTGCTTTTAAAAATGTTTCAATTGTTGTTGCCTTTGTTGCCGTTGTTGCCTATCTTGATCTGGAGTTCTGCCTGCCTTTCTTATACGAGGTAGCTCTTGAAGGTTGTTGTAATTATTGACCAATATTCTCTTGTTGTCGCGTTTCGTATTGAAGAAAATCTAAGTTATTTTCATTCTTTTTCTGTTCAGATTATTTTTAGAGGTTCTTATATGGAGACTTTCTTTTTCAATACTTATGACTTACTCGTAATTAGCTGATTGATGTGGGACTTAATTGTTCTTCCTTTATCTAATCAAATTATATATTTTCATTATTTTTTATTTTTTCTCCTAGTTAATTAATTAGTATTGATATAAAAAGACTATATAATATGTTAAAGATTTGGAAAACAAGTACCAAGAACGTAAGGAGTCCGGGTTTTTTGCCTTTGATAGTTGGTGGCTTTTATAGGGGTAGAGCACAATTATTATGTACTGAATAATAAGGGTTTGTTTTGAAAAAGTTGGTGTTTAATTAATATGGTTTAACACGCTCCTAACGGTGGTCCCCCCCCCCCCTCCTTTAAATATTAAGTTTTTATTTTTCATACGATTTTAATAAAATTTGAGTCTCTTGATATAACTTAAATAATTGAAAATGTACTTAAGTATTCTGGGCATCGGCTTAAAATTTGCCCGGAGTCTCATTTTTTACAGTTAAAGTGCCCGTGGGGAGCTTAGTATTGGTTATTTAAATTTTGCCAAATTATTATTACAAGCAGTTTTTCAAAAGTTTCTATTTGCTTTCCAATTTCTTTGTAATATCTCGTAATGTTCTTGTTACTTTAAGGACATATGGCTGAAATTTAGCACGCTGAAAAGATAGCAAAATGCGACTTTTCCATATAAAGGCATTTTAAATTTCCAAAAAAGTTTTTTCCTTCATAATTAATTACAATAGGAAAAAAAATTAAAATTATAATGTATTTCTGCTTATGAATCGCAACAATCAATAATGGATTATTTTGCACAACTCTAGTACTGTATGGAAGTAAGTAGTGATTGTGTCAGAATCAGAAAATAAATGCAGATGGCATGGACTATCTAAGTGTCTGTGATCTGCCCAGTAGGGACAAAGTGAGGAATGAATATGTATGTAGAGAAACGTTTTACGAACATAATATCCTAAAAGTAAAGATCTGGCGGGCTTAATGACACATAATTTTTTTTATGTCGTGTTGAAAAGGATAAAAGGGTTGGTAGCATGGGTTGTGTGAGGTTGAATGTGAGTCAAGGAGTTTGAAAATCTTTTATTTGGATTCTGAGTAAATAATTGAGAGTAAATTTTCTAACTATTTATTTATCACTACTCTAAATATATAATAATTATATACAAAAATAAGGGTTGAAACAGAAATTTGACGAGAATTTTATATCCCAGAGATAATTTATACAGTAGGATCTGAACTAATCTCATTTAATTTTCTATGATAAAGAATGTTCTTTAGCCGACCGGAAAGGCGATAGTCTTTGCAAATTCTCTACATGTGTAACGCCTCTTGAATTCTAGGCTAAAGCCGAACCGTGTGAGATTTACTTTATCAAAATTGTGTTGATTTATAATTTCAAATCTTTCCAAGGCGACAATATAAGTCGAATTATTTTTTTTCTTTGTAAGATGATACTTATCAGCACCTAGTAAATAGTGCTACCACCATTTTTTTCATTTCAATTTTGACCCAAGGACAATATAAAAATAAATATAAAAAAGTGAAAACGAAATCTTTTTTATTACTAAACATAGAATTTAAAAATATTTATTTTTTGTTAGCATGAATACTATATCTCCTAGCTTTTCTATGGAATACTTAAAATCTCAAAGTGAAGAACCCAATTCCTTTGAAATGGAAAATGATTAACACATCTTAAATTTTACCTATTTTATTATAGATACTTCCAATTTGACCAAAATCGTTGGAGTCGTTTAGGAGAAAATAACAAAAAAAAAAATTAAAAACGTAAAAGAATAAATTATTTTTTTAACAGTTAAACAGACAGACAGATCATTTTGCTAGACCAATTTTTTAGACTTAGGGGACCTCAAAACGTTTCCATTGAAATCTCGACATCGAATATTTTTGCGATCGCAATACTTTCTCTTTATATATTAAATATATAAATAAGAGAAAGTAAAAAACCGACAGTGAGACTTAAGAAAAACAAAATTTACTTTTGTCATATAGTGTTATTAATCTCCACTTATTTCCTCCAAAATTATCGTAAATGCTATATATATTTATATTTATATAGAGTTGACAAATAAAAACAATAAGAGGCACTTGGATTAAAATCCTCTTTTTATTTAACTTATAAAAGAAAATTATTATTAGTATACCTGTCATTAAAGGCACGACGCCACAATTCCAATGCTCCAACCATATCTCGTTTTCTGTCAATATATGTTGAGCCCAAGAGTTCAAGTGCATCAATTCTTTCATGTCGAGAAACTAGTTCCGGTAATTGAATTAAGTATTCGACGATATGTGTGTGACCGGTGACACTGGCAGCTAGCAATGGTGTCATTCCTGTTCAGCAAATTTAACAATTTAGGTAGCAATAAATTATGATAGTATTCAAAACTAATTTTGTATTTTTAAAGTGAAACATTAAAAAAAACCTTTTTATTTTCCATTATTTCAAGGGTTTATAAATGCTTCCAGACTTTGGACTGGAGAGTCAGAGGTCAAGACCCGCTTGATCTTCACCAAAACTTATTAACTAAAAAATGTTAATATAGATAGATGAATTTGTGAAGCAACCTGATAAATAATATGAGAAAGATATTAAATAAAAAGAATAAAGTCGTATTCAGGCCAAGTGAAGTAAATTAAATGGAACGTGAAGCATGTCGCAAAACTTTCTCTTACCACGTGATAGTAAGATATTTTGCTTTTTTTAATAAACATTTCTTATTATATGCATTTTTACCTATTTATTTAATCCTTAAAGAAACCTTGTTTATATTTGAATGATATCACGAAGAGGAAAAGATCCGATTAAGGAAGCTTAAAATATCTACAAGTCTAGCATAAATAAATCTAAGTTAATACAGTCGGGAATACTAGAAGCTTTTAGAATTTAGTATGTTTAGAAAGCTAGGGCACAGAACATTAAAATGGGTTGATTTATGTCCTCTCTTTGAAGAAAATTAATTTTAATTAATTATTATTAATTACAATTAAGATAGGAATTATTTCTTATCTAATTATGTTTTTCCTCTCCTCAAATACTATCTCTATTGCAAGTTGGTAGAGATAAATGTGAATTGTGGTTTTGTATTAAAAACATACATTTACACAGATCTTAAAATTATTACAATTCATTAATTGATTTAACTTTTTATAGAATTCATGAATTGCATAATTGGATATAAGAACTGGCCAGCTCGTCCAGAACAGTCCTAGAGAAAAGAGTTAAGATAAAATATGTTAAATGAAAAATAAAAAATAAATTATAATATGCTGTATTGGAAAAAACCGAAAGTGAAAGAACCGGATGAGAAAGTAATAGCAATGTTATTTTATATCATAAAATTTTATAATGCAAAGCAATGCAAAGTGAGCGATATCGTCTACCCGGAGGCAACTGGTTTTCATCCAGAAAGTATGATTAGATTTTACGAATAAGCGTCCTGGGAAATTGTTTAATTGTCCGGTTTTTGTTGTTTCAAAAAAAAAAAAATAGTACGTATGTATAAATCACAAAATATTTTATTTAGGGTTTATTTTGAAGTGTTCTGTTTAACAACATATGAAGTATCATATTTTCTCACTATGAGCAATAATATAAGAATTCTTATATAAAATTTTTAAAACAGGTTACTTTTCCTCGTTTGGGACTTCGTGGCGGATTTATATAAATATTTATATTATAATTTATTGTTTTTGATCTTTGTAATTGTATAATTAATATTTTAAATTTGATTTTTTTTTTTGATATGGAAGCATAATGTCCAACGGGCCTATAATAACCAGTGATCACATGCAACCAGGAAGAAAAGGATTAAGGGAGAGTGAGGACTTTAAAAGGTGCTTGTTGAGGTTGGATTTGAAAGATTGTAAGTTTTAGGGAAGATAATAGCAGGGAGGTTGTTGCTGTAACGGGAGGTCATGGGAAAAAAGACAGACTGGAATTGACTAGTTCTACTAGTTGACAGTTTAATGACCTACGGATGTTGTGACGATGACTCCCTTATATTGCGGATCGCTTTTGGAGGAATGATGGATTTTATTTTGGCAGAACATCGACCATAGTAATATCTATAAAAAAAAGTGTCAATGCACACTTCTTCTAAGGTCTAGTAGCTGTAAGGATGCAGTAAGAGACTCGTCTCCAATAAGTATCAGCGTACGCCTTTGAATTGTATCAAAGGAAGAGAGAGCATGCTGAGAAGACCTTCACCATAGGTAGGAGCCTTACTAAAGGCACGGACTGAACGTTGTAGAGGGTTAGAAGTTGGTGAGGGGAGAAATGCTCCTTGGATCTGAAGAGGAAATCAAGCTTCCTAGCAGCAGGTTTGGTGACAGTAGATTCCAGAAAAGATCTGAGGAAAGTGTCACACCCACAACAGAAAACGAGTCTCTGAACTGGAGATTATTATAACTGTAGGCAAAGGATGGGCATGTCGGATTTTTTAGACAACATGTATTTTCTTGGAGTGATTACATGATCCTCATTTCTCCAAGATGTCGAGGTCATCATTAATAGAAGACTCCATCAATCTTCTGGCGAATGAGTGTAGAGAAAACTCTCCCGATCTAATTGAGTGGAGAGTATCGTCCGCAAAACTCTGAAGGGTTCGGAGGTTACTGTCATGAGGGCATTGATGTACATAAAAAATAGGGTGTGAAAAAGGACCGAACCTTGGGGGACTCCAACATTGATTGAAAGAGGATAAGAATTAACTCCTTTGAGAGCAAATGAGATCTTTCGATCAGTTAGGAAGCTTCTGTTACACAAACAAAGATCCAAAGAGAGGCCAAAAGTTTGTAGTTTTGAATATTAGTTTTAATGCCATACGTGGTCAAAAGCTTTTGAGATGTCAAGTTCAAACGCAATGGTTTCACCTTTTTCCTCCAAGGCTTTGTTCCAGAGATGAGTGACATAGCCTAAAATGTCTCCAGTTAGCGTCTTTTCCTGAAGCCATCTTATCTATCATTTAGAGGGCCACAGTGCTCTAAGTGGGTCAAGATTTGGAGGTTCAGGGATTTTCCATAATTTTCCACAATATGGAAGTTAAAGGTATTGGGCGATAGTTATTAAGCAAGGAAGAATCGCCTTTTTTAGGAATAGGCTGTACCTTTGCTAGTTTCCATGATTTTGGAAAAACTCCCTTGACGAATAAGAATTTATACAGCCTAGATAAAATTGGGTTCAATTTGGGAGAATATTTTTGGATGACAATCGGTGGAATACAATCAAGCCCCTCAGATTTATCTATCGCTAATTCCTTAATATTTTTTTTTTTTTTTTGATTTATTGAAGTCTAAACTAAATTTTCGATTATACTACTTCTAGAATTATGGATCGGCGGGTCACAATCGTTGGCTTTTCCAAAAATAGCGGAATGAGACGCGACGAGAGACGCAAAGACTTGGGCCTTATCGAATGAAGTTGTAGTCACTTTTCAATCGTGGAAATGAAGATTAGTCAGAGTTCTGGCCAACAGCCTTGTCTAGAAACCAGAATTGAAGATTTCTATTTAGACATGATGCCAGTGGGTCGCAATTTATTTTGATCGAATGCCCTCTTTGCCTTATTCATAGTTTTGTGGCAGAGATTCCTCGCCTTACCGAAGCTATCCCTCTAAGATGGTTTGGTGTTGTTTCCATTTGATGAAGCCTTTGTTTTTGGCACAATTGGCCTTTTCACATCCGATAGTAAATCAGGGTTTGGAATTCCTTCCCCTCTGGACGATTTTGAAGGGTATGGAATAGTTCTATTCCCATGATGATAACCTCAGTGATAATGCGCAACCTTATTTTGGAAACAGTAATCACTCCAAGGGCACGACGAATAGAAGAAACTGATTGTCTTATTGGGCGGAGCGGAGATACCAGGGACTTATTAGTCAGATGGTGGTATCTCTCAAAAAGGAAATCTCTTGCGGCGGGAGTTGGTTTGGATGGAGTTGACACATTGTGTGAGATGGTCGAAATGATTAGTGCAATTGGTAGCATTTGGAGATCGATATATACAGCAGATGAAACGCCCGGAAGAGTTAGCAAAAGTTTTGAGTCATAAAATGTTAAATTCACCAATTTTTGAGATTCAGATGACTAACGGACTGATTCATAGCACAGCCTAAACTTCTGGACCAAATTTAATGAAACAGATTATAATATATTTCTATTTATTATTATTATTATATTTTTTTTTCATATAGTTGTCGTTTTTATATTCTTTAGGAAATGTTATAAAATTTTTCAACAATTTACTCCCCTAATTAATTTTTTTTTAAGCAAACCTCTGAACTTGGACTCATGTTTATTGGGTTTCATGTTCAATCCTGTGGAGATAAAGTCATAGACATGAAAACGTAATATAAACCTATTCTTCTCAAATCGGCAAAAATTTTCTGATACATTTTGTATTTCAACATTTGAAAAAACTTGAATCGTTCAACAATAATCCGAGGATGGTTTATTTAATGTAGAAACCCTTTCAACAATTTTTGATAAAGAAACATTAAGACCATTTCTTGGATAAGCATAGAAATATTTATAAATTTGAAAACCCATAGACTGAAATAAAATGCCTTTTATTTTCGGTATATTATCTCTTCCTCCTCAATCTCAATCCAAAGCAGCAAAATAATCTTAAAGACCAGGGGCCATCAAAATACGGCCCCAGTGCCGGACCAGGCCCGCCCCGCACTAAACTATAAATGATTAAAATTTCTAAAATATATTGTAATTATTTATTTGGAATATAATAAATAGCGAATTTTTTAAACTAGATTTTGAAAAAACTCACAATTTGAATCTGTTGTCTTAATATTCCTTTAAGTTGCGATTAAAAAATTTTGCATAAAATTTTAATAAATTTGAAATTATTTTTTTATCTTTATTTTCTACTTGGAAGGGGAAGTGGAAATTGATTTGTCGCTGAATTTTGATGTCTTATCATGGCAAATTTAATAAATTAATATTTTGGAGATGGCTATCAAAATTGTCATTTTTGGTTGATATAACATCTCACATGAATGAATTGAATTTAAAATTTCAAGGGAAGGACAACTTTATCTGAGACCTTTACCGAATCATTAAAGGATTTCGAAGAAAGCTATTTCTTTTTGAAGCACAACTAGAAAGAGGAGACTTCTCTCATTTTCGGTGTTTCAAAGAATTTCTTGCTTAAATCGGAGAAGATATCAATCTCGAGTTCATGGAAAATTAATAATGACTTAAAAAAGCATTTTTTGATTTTCAGACCTTGACAGAATTGAGAGTGAGATATTCTTTTGTTTCAAAATCCGGTTCATTACATTGATGACGTGCAAGTCGGACTACAGTTAGAGATGATTGATTTACAAGCAAATGACCTATTTAAAGAGAAACATAGAGAAGAAAATCTTGTAGAATTTTATCGCTGCTTCTCTGATAATGAGTTTGCAAAATTAAAGAAATTTGCTTATGGGAGGGCATCAGTGTTCGGAACAACTTATCGCTGTGAGCAAATTTTTCAAAAGTGAAATATGTAAAGTTCACATTTCGAACAAGGCTGAGTGATGAACATAAAAATTCTCTTGGTTGGATGTAGCAATTCAAAAGCAAACGTTGATGATATTTAAAGAGCTAAACGCCAGTTCCATAAATTATATTTATCTTTTTTTGCTTTTCTTATCCCTAATGTACCTTCCTTGATAATATTTTGATAAATAAATATATTTGTTATTTTTATTATTGCATATTTTGTGTATCGGTAAATAAATATATTTGTTGTCTTCATTTTTGTTGTATTTACTGAATTGTATTGTATATTGAACAAAATGATTGATATGGCCCGCTCTCGTCAATCTCTCGGGTATCTCGCCTGCCGTGAAAAAAGTTTGATCTCTGTTAAAGACGAAAGACAAAACAATCCCAAGTTTCATGATTTTTGTTGAATTTCTCAAATTTTGTGGATTTTTCTTTAATCATTCTAGCCAAATAAGTAGTGTATTTAATAATATAATAACGTTTGGTGAAAAAGAAAATAAAATTTTATTCAAGGAGAATATTTAATAATAATAGAGGTTTCTATCATTATGACTTCAAGTCCAACATATTTCTTCATCTTCTTCTTTAGTCTCTTGTTCCATTCTTTCTAGTTTGAGATGGATTGAAAAGATGATTCCAAAACTCTGCAAATTTTTTAAAGTCGGATCATGTATAAAAGAAAATAGTGCTTTTTTCATAAAATCACAATTAAATAATTATCCTGATTTATTTGATGGAAATTTAGGATATATAAAAGATATAAAAACCAGTATTTCCATTAATAGAGATATTAAAATAAAAAATTTTTGGAGGGCAAAGCCAATTCCTTTTATAATTAAATAAAAAGTTGTTCCTGAATTTAAAAGTTTCTTTAAATGAGTACTTAAAGATATTTTTGAATAGGAGTCACCCATAATGCTTGTGGCCATAAAAAATTCAAAATTGTTACGATTATGTGGAGATTTTAAAGTGTCTATTAATAAAATTATCCTCTCCTAAAGAAGATTTATTAGTTAAATTGTCAAATTTTTCAACTTTAGTTATCTATGAAACTTACTTAAAGTGAAGTTGATAATGAAGCTAATTAGTTAATAATACTAATTAAATTTAGACTTTTCAGTTATTTCAGTATTAATTTAGCTCCTGCCATATTCCAACGTACTATGTAGATTATTTTGAAAGATTTACCGGGAGCAGTTTTCTACATAGATGATATTATGGTGGCAGGCCGTTTTCAAGAAAAATTATTTCGTTTAGAGGCAGTTTTTGAAAGATTTAAAAAATTGGTATCAAATTGGGTTTAAAGAAATGTAATTTTGAGAACAGATCTATAAAATATTTAGGATATTTGATTGACAAAGAAGGGTTACATCCAGTTCCAGAGAAAATTGACGCATTCGTACCTTGTAATATATTTATATTAGTCACACACCACAAGCAGTTGTTGGCTTTGTTTGGCGAAGAGTTCGAACCTCTACCAAGCTTCAAAAATAGTCACTAATTTTAATAGAATGTAATATGAATTAAAATTTAAATCATATACCGATAAACACGAAATTAACTGTAAAATCTAATTTAATTGTAATATTTTTATTGTAAATAATGAAAAATTAAATTAAATAATGTCGAATTAAATAAAGAGTAGTTAAAAGATAAACTATGTTCTGTAGTTATACGAGGAATTAATTCCCAATGGCCTGAAAATATAAATCAAGAACTAAAACGCAATTTTTTATTGAAGGAGGTTGTCTATTTTGGAGAAAGATTATTCCAGAAAAATTTCATAAAAAATTTTAAAAGATTTACATTAAGGTCTTTTAGGTGAATATAAAATTTAACAAGACCAGATTAAGATATAAAGAATATGTAGAAAAAATCGTTCATGAATATATAAGATTAAGAGATTAAAAAATGTATGGAAATATAAAACTAGTCTGGAGAGGAAAAAATAAAAATTATAAGGAGATGGAGGAAGAACCACAATAGCTCTTCTCTTCCCTTAAGTTTGTTGCACTGCAAATTTTATCTAACACCTCAAATTGTAGATTTCTAGGTGTAATAGTCTTTATGATTTGCATCTGAATGGTAACTGAAGAAGGTGACAGAATGAGTGGCGGAAATACAAATAAATCAGAGTTAAATTTAAAATATACTTTATTTTAACACGTTGTCAATTGTTCGTCCCTTCTAGATTCTCTACCCATTTGGCTACGATGACTGTGAAAATTATAAATCTAACTTTAAAAAAAAGAATTTTTCAAAAACTTTTCAATAATAATGAAAATCAATTTACAACTTGATATGTAAGAAAATAAAAAAAATCCATTAAATAAATAATAAGTAGTTAGAATATATACATATACACTAGTATATATAACTGTAACCTTTTTAGGACCTTATCTTGAGCTTCTAACATGGGCCTAGTTTGGTAATATCTTCTAGTATTAAAAATCAATAATACAAATATTATCCCGCCAACCACCATTTCCTTATCGCAGCTCACCACTCTGCCGTTCCGAAAATAAATCGGCAGTAGTTGACAGAAGTGTCTGGCGACACGAAATAAGCCTTAAGCCAATCAGAGGGCTTGTTTTGATCTGTTATTTGGTATCGCGTGAAGCTAAGCTCAACTCAACCTTTAGCCGACAGACTTGCGCGCAATTAAAAAATTTTACCTAACCTGTCTAATTGTTAGCTGTTTTGGGATATATCATCTCAAAGCAGAACGAAAGAACACTCAGACGTGTAAAGATTTATTTCAGTAAACGAGTCTTGTCTATCTCCCATCGTGGTAGATAATACATCATCTCAGAGCAGAGCAAATCGGGGCAAAAGGGAGTAAAGAGTTTTTAACCAAGCATGGCAAAGAGCTCTCTACTCTAAAATAAAGATCGAACAAAAGGTCTTTCCTTACCTAAATCCTGGAGACAAACACCACCTTCTATTAAATTTATTTTGATGAGTAAGTTACAAGGCAGATTTCAGCAATGAAAATGGATGCCAAAGCCGAAAGGAGACGTTTCGGATAAATTTATTTATTCATCATCAGACAAAAAGGTGATTTATCCGAAACGTCTCTTTTCGCTTTTGGCATCCATTTTCATTGCTGAAATCTGCCTTGTAACTTACTCATCAAACACAACTTGGTTACAAACAATTTTTTTACATTTTTCAGGTCCTATTTAAGAATGGCTAAATATTTTATAATGCCCATTTATTCAGGAATTTGGTATCAAGAAACAATATTTCATCAAAAATGATTTTTAAAAAGAAAAAATAATTTATAAGAAATATTATTTTTCAAATAGGTTAGTCTCTTGGTTTTATTTATTTGATGCCTCCTGGGGCACCTCTATGTAGCTCTCTCAAAATTTAGTTTTTCCTTTTTTTTAAAGATCAAAAATCAAATGAGTCTTGATCCTCTCCGTAAAGCGTAGCCACTCGCGTTTGCGACCTTTGTGACCCCTCAAATCAGTCCTAAGATTAAAACTTTGCTCACATTAAAAATTTTTATTTTATTTGACCAGAAATAATTGAGAATTTTATGATAATTTTCCAAAGTCTTGAGCTGCTGCATTTTAATTATTAATTGTTCAAAATAAATAAATACCATAAGAATCTACATCCATTTTAGCGCCATGTTCAATTAGCATCTTTAGAATCTCCAAGCTTCCTGATTCAGCACAATCATGGAGGGCTGTGTTCCCTTTGACGCTTTTGCGATTAACATTGGCATTTAGCTGGAGTAAATAGGCTGCAATTCTATGATGACCTTTGTAACAGGCGATCATAAGACAGGTGTGACCATGACGATTGGCTACTTCCAGATCTACAAAAATAAATAAATAAAACAATAATTACTATTCTTTTATATTTGTTTGAGTTTAATTAAAATTTTTAATCAAAACATTAGAAAAGAAGCGTAGATAATTTGGAATATTGTCTTAGGTAATTTGAAATACTTCAAGTTTAGATTGAAATCAGGGGGTGCACTCTAATGAGAAAATATGAATGTATGTGACGTGATCACTGCAATCTTAGAGATTTTGACTCTACTCCATATGAGTGTTTGAGAGTCGATCGAGGAATTTTCAATCTAAAAAAAGAACATTCACTAACAGACTCGACAATGATGCAGCAAAATTTAAGGAAATTTAGCAGTGAGGTTCCTTTTAGTAAATATTTAAAAAAAATTCCAATCCTTCATTCTTCATATGTAGATTTTCATATTAATTTTTTACTTTATCTCTGAGATAATTAACTTTAGACCAATAATCTCCATAAGCATTGTTTAAGTTTTCAATTAGAACAACTTTTACTTGAAATATCATTATTAAGCATTACCAGCCTGAATTAAATAAAGTGTTTTATTCTACTTATTTTATAGATATTTTGAAGCCCATATTTACACTGTTGAACATAGTCTCAAAATTCAATATTTAAACCTTTTTTTTGAAAAGCCTAAAAAAATTATTATTTCAACGTTATAAAGTAAACATATATAGTTAAATGTATAAAAAAAAATTCTGTAGTATAGCAATAATTCTTTAAACTAAAATGGTAGCCCATATTTAGACCATCTCTTCTCCCCCTTAAAATAGGAATTTTGTACAAATTTCTTCTTAGAGTGAGTTTAAGTTTAGTTATTCACTCCGAGACGAAAAAATTTTGAGGCGGTAAAGAAAAAATTGAAGGTTTTAATGTAAAAATATCTTGCTGTCCTGGCTGACATGTAACCAAAAAAATGTATGTCCGTTTAAAATTGCAACGAAATTTTATTGAGATTTAATATTAAATGGGAGTCTAATAATTAGGCATCACTAGGGCCAGGAGAAGCCTGGGGAGTTGGATAAAGAAGGACTTCAAAGATGACCATCTTTTGCCGCCAATAAACAAATGACCAATATATGTAGGGGATGGTGGGGTTGATGCTAGAAACTAGAGTTACTTTTAAATAACTCCCCGCCTTCCAGAGGACTTGTCAAACACACGGCCTTTCGACTATATATGATATATTATAAATAAGAATGATAAGGTTAGATGAATAAAATGAATAAAAATAAATAAGACAATTTTTATGTTTAACAGGATGATGAGAATTTATTATTTATTACAGTAAATTAAAGAGTAAAATATACAATGTATTGCAGTATAAAGATTATGATTATTTAAAACAAAAATGTAATATTAAAAATTTCATGCTGAATGATGAGATTATAATTAAAATCGATATACGGTAATTATTATGTATTGATCAATGTAGCAAATTATGTAACAAGATTTTGCGGTCTTACTGAATTAAATAACAAACTAATAGGGAGAGAACTAAAAAATATATACGCAACTTGGGAATATGTGTTTTATCCAAAGCAAACATGACTATATAAAATTTATGAAAAAAGATTTAATGTCTGAGTGAACGTAGGATATTTAAAGTGTGATTTAAATATAATTTCACTCAAAGAGTGATCAACTACCAAGAATCAAATAAAAAGACACGGTGACTTATCTTATATTGAGACACAAAAAACCGTTAACATGTCCGTAGTTCTAAGTTGCAATCCAAGACAAGAACTCTAGGAGACGCCAATTCAAGATATCCGTGTAGATGAGTCATGGGTTGCTGACCACACGTCTCGATAAGCAGGACCAGTTGACGAATATATCCAGTAAAATAGATCCGGAAGTTAGTTAAGCAGATGCGGTTTATCACGAACCGAATTCCATCCGCTTGACTGATATGTGCAATTCTCAATTGGTGAGAGAGATGCACA
>JAAAKE020129826.1:0-14501 GCA_010014785.2 Anisolabis maritima | reverse complement strand
CCAATGAGCCGCGCCAAAAACATGAAGGCGAGTGGAAGACTAATATTTTTGGATATTTGTTGAATAATTTAAGGAGGTCAGAAGTAATAATTAGTAAATTTGAATAAATAAAAAGAAGACCTCAATGAAAAAAAAGTTAGGGATTCGATTACTCTCTAATATAAAAGAAGTAAAAAAATTTTTCATGTCGCTTATTTTTTAAAGAACTTTTTCAAACTAAAAAAAAAAAAAGATGATAAATACTTACATTATTGATGATAAAAAAAAAAACATGATCGAATATCTTAATAAATATTTTATAAATATAGAAAGAGACATTTATTTTTTAGGCCAGTTGAAAAAATATGGAAAATATTCTTAAAATTACATCCCAAGTGAAAAAAAAAAAAAAAAAAAAACCTAAAGAAGAGATGAGAAAATGTGAAGAAGAGAAAAAGAAAAAGAAACCCACCTGACTTTTCATAGGGTCGGTATTGATCTGGCACATGTATTGACCTCTGTCTTCTTCTTGGACACTCTTCACGTGAAGATTCCATTCGGTGTTGTCATTATGCGAAACGGCAACTCGGGGATTGTGTGTAATCACATGATCATGGATCGCCTGGATGGCTTTGGTATCCGCCTTCACCCAACCCACCTGCAACACAACAAGGAAAAAAAAGGAAATAAATACACCCTGTTAGTTTTTCTCTCTCTTTTTAAGTAAATTCACCATTTTATACGTTCTTATTTGAAATTTAATGCCGGCAATAAATATCCAGCAACAAACAATATTTGCTTCTTATTGATATCTATAACGGGGTAGCAGACCGTAACACTCCAAATTACCTTTTCTATTCAAAAAAAAAAAGTAAAAATAATAATACTTAAAGCATTATATACCGGGTGACTCAAGAATAATTTATATGAATATAGACGCTTAACATTTACAGTATTTTAATTAATAAATAAATACCCAAACAGAAATTATTCTGAAAGATGCATATCTCCAGAAAGAACAGAAATTTATTCTTGAATCTAATATATTTGTAAACGGATATTCTACAGAGAAGAAACATTTATTTTATTATTTTTTATACTTTATTATTTATAACTCATTTTTCTAACGTTGGCAACGCATATAAAATACATCAAATATATTTTATATAAGTCTAGATATCTGAAAATTATTTCCATTTTATTTTACGTAATTTGTAAATATATATTTGTGTTCATAGTCACTGAGGGCTTGTACCTTCAAATAACACGACCCCGAACAGCACGGCCCAAACATAATTTGGTGGTCGCGTTAAGCGGGGTTTTGTTGTATTTATTTATATTTCGATGTATTTATCTAATACACTTATAAAGCAACTTGATATAATTTTTATATACTTGTATTATATAATTATTACTCTTTATGGCCTTAATAAAAAAAATTTCCAGCCTCAAAAGTATCTATTATACAATGTTTATATATTAATAAATCCCAGAGAGAAGAGGTAGAGGTTTAAAGGTCAGTGGTTAGTTTCTCGTTCTGGGTGATAAAATTTATTATATGGCTTACTAAATAAGCAGTGAGTCTAAATAGCCTCAGATTCCGAAAAAGGCTTGAATAGATTATTTATGGATTATTCAATTTACCCTCAACGTTTTTATTCCCGGATCACCCTATATATGAAATATAGGTAGAGCCTATATCAAAATAAAACTGATATGATCTGAACATTGAAATATAAAAAAAGGTAATCTATTAAATATTTAAAATTAATTATTTGTTAGGTATATATTTTGTCGAATATTAATATATAATAGATTAGATAACATTTTTTTACTAATTTCAAAGAGATATATAGATTATTGGAAAATATTGTTAATTATTAATTATTGGTTTCCCATTATTTATTATAGAAAAAAAAAGAGGATATTTTATTTTTCATTAACAATGCATAAAGATTAAATTAATTAATTTTAGGTATTAATGTCGAATGAAGATAAAATATATGATCGAGTTAAAAAATAAATAGGTGATTTATTTTGGAATTAGTCGGCCATTCAAAAAATTTTTTTTTAAAGTCTTTCGGCATCTGAGACCATTTAGACTCCGTCCTTATTTATTTAAATTAATTGGTAGCCAATTTAATTTAAATAAAATTTTCTCGCTCAGGGCGGGAAGCGAACCGCTGAGTGAAGCCAGACCTCTGGCTCTGCAAGGGACAGGGCATTCGAATGCTTAAAAAATGAATTTTTTTCTAAAAAAAATAATTAACAAAAAAATAGATATATATTTAATTATATTTGGCTCTAACATCTTTAAATATATTTATTTTAAAGAAGCAAATTTTTCTATTATCATGAATAGGCTTGCTGGAATGTAGACAACCCAAATTGACCAAATCACACATGGATTTTTTGATTTGGTTAATTTGCAAGCACAAATTATACCTTCCATTATATAATAACTCTTTTTTTTTTTTTAATTAATTTTCAAAATTTCTATCCGGAAAGTAAAGCAATCCAAATATCTCCCTCATTATTTGGGTATAGCTCAATTCTTCTTGATCCTGTCCATTAAAGCAGACGTAAAGTTCTTGCTTTATGACCTGAGAGTCAATGGTTCGCTCCGCGTGCTGGGCGATAAAATAAATTGACACCTCAAATAATTAATCGCTTAGGCCGGGAAGCGTCTAGTGACCCCACCTAATTCTACAAATACAAGTTTTGATATCCCTAAAAATAATAATAAGAAAAAAAAACGGGAATGAAATTTTGTGAATCTGAATTTTTTATTAACTACGACCATTCCAAATATCGTTATTTATATGTTATGTATATAAGAAAAAGAAATATGAGAGGAAGAAATAACCCGACGCTTCTTGATTCATTTGTACTTTAACTCAGTGAATAAATAAATCAATAATACACTTAAGCCTAAACATACTCATGGATAATGGCTAAGTTTATTGAATAAAAAAATATGAATGGCTTCATAATAATTAATGTCCTCTGGATATAATCCGAAATTTTAAAGGAGGATTGATGAGATTGGACTTTTTCGTTCAATGGCGTAGATTTTTTTCTGGGTTTCGGAAATAAAGGATTTATATATCTACGAACAAAAAATGAAAATTGTATTTTATCATAAATAGCCAGATATTCTAATTTGTATTTTTGACAAATATTTTTAGAGAGGAGGCGAGGTTTAACATTAAATTCCCCTTAGTTGAGGTGCTATATTCAAAAATATCATTTTAAAATTGAAAAAATCGATACTACTAAAGAAATCAAGTAATATTTGTGAATAATTTCAATATGTTAAGCATATAATGGCAACACCAGTTTTTTTATTTAAAATATTGTAACCGTAATAATTTTTCGACACAGCAGATTTTTAATTTTATCAATTTAAGTCTGGAATTATTAGTGGATTTATTTTATTTAAAAAATATGAATATAAAAAAAATAATTTATTATTATTATCATATATTTATTTATATGAGTTCGATTCGATTTTTGTTTTAAATTTCTATTTTCTTTCCTGTTCATGGAATTGAATATATTGACGCTCATTCTTCTCTCTAATTTGTATATTGAATTTATTAATACATTACCAAATTAAAATTAATTTTAATTTATAAAATTAGAATATAGTATGATTCAAAAAAAAAGTATCTTGATAAGGGCATATCAATTCTCTAAGTTCCTATTTCAAGATAAATTATGCTAAAGAAGAATATTTCGATGGAAACAAGATCCTTTAATAATTAAAAAAAAATTTAAGTAACATAACATAAAATAACAACTTCAAAGATTATGTCTCCCTCTTCCCCTCCAATTAAAAATACTTTCTCACTATATATTTCATATATAGGTAAGAGAAAGTAAAAATTTATTTTGCGATCCTAATTTATTAAAAGTTCTTAAAAAAACAGCCATCAAGTACAATTATTTTAATTATATGTAAAATATAAAGAATAGAGATATAAATAAAGCATTCTGATATTAATAATCTCTTTTCAATGGATTATTTTATTTATAGAATATAATATATTTTTGTTATTGTTTAGAACAAAAAAATGAGCGAATTTGAATTTCTATAATCGTTAAATACCTAATATAATATACGTATATCATTAATTTAAACAAAAATTATTTATATGTTCCTATTTCAGTTGAAATTCTTATTTAAATTATTTAGAAGAGTAATGAAACGAAATGAACATTTCATGGCAAATTTTATGTTCATAATCAATAAATACTATCCATCCATTTAACATTTGATACTATGTTTACATAAGAGATTTTGGGATAAGTGAGCCTAGCCTCTAGCCAATTATAAATCAAGAAGTTCAGCCTTTGCGTTAATTGGCTGTCTTCGATGACGTTATAAACCGCTTTCTTTCAAATGGAGAGGGGCCTCTCAGCACTTTTTCTCTTCCCTGGAAGTGCGATCGCAAAAAAACCGATATCGAGATTTCAATAGAAATAGACATTTTGAGGTCATCTGTGTAAAAAAACTGGATCCCACAAAATTTGTCTGTCTGTGTGATTTCTCAAAAACGAAAAACGGACAAGGCTGAAATTTTATATTTAAATTAGATCTACCCTAGACGCATGTACTTTTTCAATAAAATCAGCCAAAGAATATTAGTACTTAATTAATGTACTCCATTTTCAAAAAAAAAAATCTTTGTAATGCATTTTTTCGATTTTAAATTAAAGGTCCTCAGCTCAACAGATTTACTCTTATGGTCATTAAAATAAAAAATTGATATCCATTTGACCACAAAACAATAATATCTTGCAATGAGTATTATTTTTTTACTTTTAATACTACTGCTTTGATTGTCTTATTTATTTCTTGTTTCATTTATTACTTTATAATTCTGAAGAAGAAGACATTCTAAAAGGATTATAAACTTCTTTGAGATTAAAAAAAAAAACCGTAAAGCACGATCTATGACCGGAAGCACTCTCAAACCACCCTTTCCTCTTTTTTGAACAAAGAAAGAACAAAGGGAAAAAAATTGGTTTTCTTTTGTTTATTATGCCTTATAAATCCTTTAAATATTATAGACCTCTGATTTGCAACATTGCTATCTATCGACGGGGGGAGAGAGGGGAAAGGGGGCAAAAAACCTTAAATCCCTTTTGACTAGCAATAAAAAGGCGATCGCCACTTAGCCTTTGAGTCGTGGACGATTTATCTAACTAGCCCCTTCATCCCCCTTTTAAAGGAGACGAAAGTAACCCGGCAAATAAATATAAGCTTAAATAAGAGAAGAGGGAACTTGGAGAGGGGAATGAAATACGTCGTCGCTACGAAATAACGGATTGAACAAGGAAGGGGCAGTTGCCCTGTGAATTCCATTTAAGTCCTTTTCTCCCCTCCAGTCTTTCTTTTAACTTATTGATAAAACTATTGTTCTTTTTTCTGCGAACTTTTTCTTTCGTTTATTTTCCGATTATTATCTTTGAAAGACATTTGTGGATTTTATTAATAAATAATCTCCCTTTTTTCTCGTTGAATGTTTTTTTATTATTGAATAAAATTTAAACTGACTTTAATTTTTTTTTTATTACAACATCATTTTACTAAAATGGGAATTTTTCACATAGATTTTTTTTTTAAGCGGGTCGGATGTTTTTTTTATTGCAGTGTTGTAGCATCAGAGCAAAAACTAGAACTATCGAATATAGTCCCACTCCTTTCGAGACCTTTAGTATGAAATGGTGCACCTAGTCTGATTGAGAAAGAGGTGGTAAAAGTGATGACATTAAAAAAAAAAGTTCAAACCTACGGCACTGCAATAAAATATACAATCCACTCGGAAAAAATTCTTAGAAAAACGTGTGGAAAAATATTTTTTATAAAGTAAATTTGTGATTTTTAAAAATTCAAAATTAAGCATTGGTCAAGTTTCATTCATTATAAAATTACTTTTTCATGATATGAAATAAAAACAACTAGAAAGCGAAAATTTAGGAGTTTAATTTTGAATGACAAAAAATTGTTTATTTGTTAATCTGAAATCAGTATTTATAATTATGGGGTATGGAAAAAATGTTAACTTAAAAAATATGAGCCTTGTCCCTTGGTGCAGATGAAGAAATTGCACCAACGGTCAGTGGTTCGCTTCTGAGCGACAAAAATTTATTTATATTATATTAGTTCTCAATTAATAAAGGTAAATAAGGACGTCTAAATGACCTCAGATGTGGAAAAGATTTTAAAAAAAATAAATTTTATAATTGATGCAATGGTTCATTTGGTTGCCTACCAAGCATATTTTTTAAGACTTTTTGCAAATTATATTTTTTATTTGAATATAAATTCTAATAAGAGAGTGACAATAACTGCCTCAAATATTGGCTTTCGATTTTTCGTCATATCGGCCTGTATCATGGAGACACATTTGCAGTGGATTTAGCTAACAATAAAATTTATTATTTAAATGAATACTATTGTGAAGATTGAAAAATTTTAATGATTATTTTATTAATCTACGGAATTTGAAGCCAAATCGTGAGTAACAAAACAAAATTTTCTATATTTCAGTTATTTAAAAAAAAATTATTAGCTTTTGAATTTTGTTTTATAGTAAAATAATAAGGATTTGAATTTAAACCGGTTCAGTTACTTATGAAGTTGCTTTGGGATTTATTATATATAAAAGGGGATTATTTAGTATTAAAAACTAAAAGAAAAATAATTTGAATGCAAATCCAAGTTAAATTTTTCTTTTCCATTTTATTATCTCTATGTTTAAATAAAATTTAATTATGTTATTTTTCACTATTTTATTATAACATATTTCATAAAAGAAAAAAATCCGCCCACCCGATGGCTGAGAGATTAAAGATACTGACATTGTCAATATTGCATAACCTTAAAAGCCGAGGGGTGTGGGTTCAGATCCCAGGCAGACCGATGAAAGTTTATTTAAATCAGATTCGATATCAATTGAATAAAATTTAAATAAATATGCCTGGATAATACGTATCGTAAATATATATTATATATCTATATGGCCTCATATGCCGAAAAGACTAAAAAAAAAAAGAAAAAGAAAAATGTTCGATTTTTTTTATCAAACTTTTCAAGCTACTTTTGAATGCAGTCTCGTAGAATGATGTAAGAAAATTCTTTAACCAGTTGTTAATATTAATTTATTTATGAATTATTCATCTAAAAAAAAATTAAAAAGTAATTTAAAATATTTTTATTTTAGGATAAAAATATTTTTCATTTTTTTTTTCATTTTGTCAGGTTTAAAAATTTAAGATGAGTTTAGTTTATTCTGGATTGGATAGTTAGAAATATAACAATTTTAATAAGAATTTTTGACTCACCCTGTACCCGCCTAGGTGGCCGACGACACATTTAAACGTGGCGTCCCGACCTACGGAAACTGTCAAGTTGGTAATTGGTTCAACAAATTCCGGTTGGAACGCCGAGCCAACACCTGAAACAAATGAAAAAAGACATTCCATTAGAAACGGGCTATCTAAAATTAATTATTGGAGAGGAAATTTCTTTTTGAAAATATTTTTGGTATTTACGCCGCTGGAATATCTCAAGATGATGGTAATGGTCTTAATTAAAGTCAGAAAAATGTATTTTAATTTGACTTCAATTAATAAGAAAATATTCTTAAAAAAAAAAAAAAGCAAACATTGCTACATAGGGGAAGGGTTGAAAAAATTTAATATTTATTCAGTATCGGAAATTTTGCCTGATGAGAAGATAATTAAAAAAATATTTAGACAATTTGAATTATTTGAAAATAAGTAACTATGGGCAAAGAAGTCTCAGTTTTTTTTGAAAAACGCTTTAGGTAAAATACCCACCCAGTTGCTGGAAATTGCCCAAAATTGAGAGAGATCTATGAGTAAAAACAGTAAAACGTTAAACAATCAAAATTTTTGAACAGTTACAATACTTTCACTATGTATAAGTACAATTTTTGAACAGTTACAATACTTTCACTATACTATGTATACGAGGAAATAAAAATAGTGAGAAAGTTGTGCAAACAAAATTCTAAAGAAAATTTAAAAATGCTTTAAAAAAAAAAAAAAAATTGTATATCTATAACAGAAAGTTTGGGAATTCTAAAAATATTATTATTATCCTTTCTTTATTCTTCTTCAGTCATTTGTGTCGGAGATTGAGACTTTGTGGTTACTTTAGAGTGGCGAATTATATGACCCTCGATTCACGATATCGATCATATAATTTGCCACACTTAAAGCCCATAGACAAAAAATTTATTTTATTTTATTCATATGACTTCTTTAAAAACAAAATTCCTATCTGTTCCAAGGATGATCGGTGCAAAATGTCCGAAATATCTGCATTCAAGTGAGGTGGTGAAAGAGTGAAGTGAACCCTGGTTTTCTTCTCTCCGAGATTTTTCCTAATTTCAATTTATGATTGTGCCGGCACGGAACGGAACTATTCTGCATTGAAATATCCTAAGATCTCTGACTAAAAATCTGAAACATAAATATATTCTTCGGGTCGGTTAAATGGTGGTCACATCAGTTTATTTGCAATTTTAGGGATTCGGGCCCTGAGCGACATTCCCTTATTTAATCCGGCCGTTTTATTAATACTAGTAACTTTACAATGAAATTTTATTTATTTACTTTTTATTATATTGAATATTTTATTTCTCAGCCAGTTATTTTTTTTTTTTTTTTTTTCATTGGCTATTCCAAATAACACGTATTTACTTTCTTTTATAAATTCTATCGGATTTCCATATGGATAAAATTTCTTCCGTTATTGTGACAATTTTTATGATTCACATTTTATTGGCATGTTGTCACATAATCTTAAATGTCTGCCTCGTGGTTTATTGCTAATAAAACGACTGACCCTTGCCAAGGTGAGAAGAACATCTCGGCATCTCATTTTTAAGAAATTACGAATAAAATAATTGAAAAAATAAATAAATAAATAAATAAAAAAAAAAAAGGGAAGTTTTATATCTCTATATTTTCACGTGTATATTTGATGGGATTCATTTAAAGGGACGAAGTTAAACATATATTATATTAGAACTAAAAGATATGATCTTAAATCGACATAAAACAGCAATGAAAAATATTAGTGAGGTTGTACACGGATTGCTTATGGAGGTTATTATTTATTTATTAAATTATTATTTAAAAAACAAAATTATTTTCCTTAAGAATAAATCTTAAATAAAATTGAATGAACCGGAAATTTTATGAGTTTTTCTTTATAAATGTTAAAATAATTTTCAATTCATTGAACCGTATAGCACAAGTCCCGAGGATTTTAGATATATGAAAACACTCAAGGCCGGCCCGAAGCATGAGGCGCCGAGGAAAATTAAATAAAAAAATAAAAAAACAAATTATAAAATATGTATATAATAAAAATTTTTAGAAATTTGTTTTTTTAATAAAATATAATATAATACTTTGCTATTTTATTATTTATAAGAATATAATTCAATTTATTTTTTTAATTTTTATAATTTTTATTTACACATTTTGCAAAAATAAATTTATTTATTGATTTAATGTATAAAAAAAAAACCCTATTCAAAATTTTTGTAAATGGGTGGCGGCAATATGTCTATCGTTTGCTCTGAAAACACCTCAGACAGACTTAAGGAAATAATTTATCTTTTAATTTATTGATCGCTTAAAGTATACAATTTTTGTTTCAGTCACCAAAAATATTGTAGTATGTGTGTATGTGTGTGTTAATTAATATTTAAATAAGTAAAGTTCATATTTAAAATTTTTATTTCAGAAACTTACGATTATTGAAAAAATTATTCATTGAGCTACATGTTTTGCCCAGTTGCCCATCATCAGAACATGATTGTGAAGATAAGAAGCGTCATACTGGGCGAAACAGAGAGAAGAAATTCATATTTTTTTTATTTGATAAATATTTTTGCCTAAGATTTGTTTTTTTATGACATTTGAAGAATAGATTATAGTGATGGAGTCTATTAGTGGCAAAGAGAGAATTGCGAAAAGTTTTACAACTCTTTTTTTTTTTTTATAATTTATCCAGTATTTTAGAAAAGATCTAGGAAATAAAATTCCTTTATACTTTTTTTATTTTTTTTTTTTTTTAAATTCATTTCAGTAGTGTCGAATCTGTTTTCATAGATTGGAGCTTTCGATTAGATATAAATAAAAAAAAATCGATCAAATGATCTGAGTCTAATTTTAGGTCAGATATATGAACAGAAAAAATTTAACGAAAAAAAAAAACCATTTCCATCTCTTCTCTCTTGCGGTAAAAATTTGTTAAGATTTGAGTTATATTGAATATATCTACATATAACATAAAGAACATAAAAGTTTAAAAATAAATTTCTTCACTTCGTACTATTTCAACTTGTCTAGTTTTGAATAGAGTTGCTTGTTTGATATTCATAGCATTACTAGTGATAAGACTTCGCTTATCTAGTATAATTAGATAACGAAGACCCTGTGGGCTCGTATGTGATAGACACTTGTCTTTGTATTCTTAGGGGAGTAAGGAAAGAGCAACATTTGCATTCGCAACACTCTCATATCAAATCAAGGAAGATTTAAAATTAAAGCCTTTAATTCATGGGTGGGAAAGAGCACGTCGAGGGTTTGAGAATTCTAATCCATATAGAGCATTAGGGCCCACTTTCCAAGTCTGTCTAGTCCTGATCAAGGAGCTGATCTAGTGACAATTTGGAGGAATCAAATTACAGGGAAGAATTCCTCTATTCTGAAACTTATTTTTTTTTTTAGAGATAGTTTTCGGGTCTATGGAGAAATTTTTACAATCAAATTTATGATAAATTAATGAAAAGAATATTAATAGTTATAGGAAAATGTTAATCTAGCAAAATTGTATTGTTATTTGAAGGTTGAGGAAGAGAATGTAAAACATGCCAACAAAATTTTAACATTAGCCCTTATTTTGCCGAAATAAACGAATTTGCCAATTTCGTGTACCTAAAAGAGAGAGACCCCTTTGGGTCACCTTGGCTAATACTCCCATTATATAACATATAATAGTCCTAAATATATTTTATTAATAATTATTTATTGATGGTTTATTTAATTTTGCAGAAAAATATGTTTTTAATTTTAGGTGAATTTATTTTCTAATCAACTAACAAATTTGAGTTTTAATAAAGACGACTATGAGCAAAAATTGAAATTTTTTTTTGAGAGCATATATATTAGTCTTTTCGGCATCTGAGCCCATAAAGACTTTAAACAAACATGAGATTATTAACGATACTTGTTATCCAAGCATATTTATTTATATCAATTGACTTCCAATTGGTTTAAATAAATTCTCATCGGATTGTCTGAGATCCAAATCCATATCCCCTTGGCTTTTAAGGCTGCATATGTATTTCAAGTAATTGATAACCAAATGACAGTATTTGCTTTGTAAAAATTACAATAATGGTTATTCGTTATTGGGTAGAGTAAGGATGAAAAGTGATTTTGGTCGCAAAATTTTGAACATTGATCTAGAAGAGTTTTATTTAATTTAATAAGAAAATAAAAATTATTATTATTATTTATTAATAATAAATATTTATTTCAAAAATCTCAAGTACAAAATAATGTTAAAGAACTAACGATCTAGAAATCTGCCTTTAGATTATTAACAGCTTTTAGTTGAGTTCGCTTAATATAATATCAATTTGTAATTCAAGCGAATTGCGAAGTTAGTTGAACTGTTTCGAGATGCACTCACACTCTACGCTACCAATTCATCGTTAACGATCATCCAAGTCGGCGTAAAAAGACACAAATACATTCGCACAAATATAGACACACACATTCATATATATATTGACAAGATCCACCTGGAAATAATAGATGGCGTTGGAATTTTACACGTATCGTCGCGCACGCATATTGGACATTGTCTGGACCCGAGGAGCGCATCCAACTGCTATTTAGGGTGGCCCTCATATATATATACACACCCATACCTATCCAAATAAAGGGGGACGAGTGTCATTTTGATGGAAACCAACGGAGAATCCGATGAATAAACTCACAGCACGAATACACCAATAGAAATTCATAACAATTCAAATCGGAGAGAGAGAGAGATTTCTATCAACAAGTTGATTCAATGAGATATTGGATTAATTCATATAATAAATTTAATTCAAAAGTTGTTCAATATTTCCATTTAAAAAAATCATATTAATTTTAAAAAGTGTATTTAATTAGAAACTTTTATTATGAATATTATTAAAATGAGGGAAGTGAAATTATCCTCCAATATGAAGTTATTTTTTTTTATTTTAGAAAACGCTTCTGAACAATGACAGTAAATATAGTGTTTCTCGCGAAAGGTGATGCCACCCCTCCTCCCTTAAAAAAACCGAGTCAGGGATCAGATGGAAGGGCACCTATTAGCTTCCGAAATTTTAAGTTGGAAGCGATATTTTAGAGAAGGGGTAGACAACCTGGTCCCTAGTGGACGATTCAAGCTTTCATGGTAGGCGGTTCTGGAATCCGTGAGCGATAAGGAAATTTTTCTACCAACAAAGTTATAAAATTGGCAAATATTATTAATATCCTCGATTTCGTCAAGAAATCTATAATTCTCGATCAACATTTAACTATCCTGAAGGAGAGCGCGACCAGCGTTCAAAACGTTGACAGTGAAATTATTTTTTTTTATTTAATTCTACTACTTGACTGACTTCTCTTCATCTCAATTCAAGATCTACAGCCAAAACAAAATCTATATAATAAAATGACGCAGCGAGTACTGTACTTCTTCAATATGATGGTACGGTTAGGCTTGAATTAGTTTGTAAGACTTTCAGCAAATAAAATGTAATTTTTTATATTATATACTAATTGGATTATATAGTGACTCAAGCCTAACCGTACCATCATAGTAAAACTCTTTTGAAAATGCTCACATTAGGGCTTATTATTATTTATATTTTTTAAGAGATATAAAAAAAATATTCCATTTCAGCCTTTTGTGCCGGTTTACTAGATCTACTATTATTAAACGTGTTAATCTTGTATGTTATGTATATATTTATGTAAATACATATCTATATATGTATGTATGTAATTTTTCTCGAAAACGGCTCTAACGCTTTTGATGAAATTTGGAGTATTTATTTCGTGTGCGAGGATACGATTGCTATTTGTCTCATCTTTGGGAAAATATAGGGTGTATAGAGCCTATTTTTTTTTTTACCAATGACCCCCCTTTCTTTAGGTTTTATGTCCAAATGCCAAGGTCCTTACTTTGAATCCTTTCTATTAGTGTTTCTTCTTGTCCATTAAAAAAAAAACCCGAGCGACACTCGGACTCCAGGTACTTTTCATTATAATTATGACAATTTTGGAATCATATTATACATTAAATAGAACTTCTAGATTAAAGAAATTTTAACTTTGATCTTTTGATTGTAGTTACATTTTTATAACAAAATAAATATATTTCATTTTTTTTATTTAAAATTTCCTAAATAATCATATTTTATATAATGAATAAAAGAGAGATGGGATTAGAAAAGGCGGTTGGTCGTTACGCCATGGTTCCAAGAGAGCGTAGAGCGTCGCTTGTTCTGCTTCGCTTGCTCTCAAAAGTTATTGTTCCCAATCTAGAGAAGGGTTTGGGATGCTGTGTAGCTACTAACATCATGTATCGGCCGACTTGCCTAATACCCGCCAAAGGTCGTTTCGCTATTTGTCTTCAGAAAAGGGGGAGGACATTTGCCAGAAACGACGACGCCGAAGAGGAAGTGGCAATCGAGCGTCGCTTGCTCTGAATATTATTGCGCCACTGACTCCTGTTTTTATATTGTATTATCAGCATTATGGCCTTTGTATTTTTTTTTTTTTTGTTTTTTGATACTAGAATTGATGATTATATGTAGATTTAATATTACGACGAGGACTTTTTTTTATCGCCTTGTAGACAAATAAAATAGAAAAAGAAAAAAAGGGGGAAGTTGTTTTTGTTTTTTTGAATTTAGAAAAGAATAATTCACTTGGGAAATAATATATGTTTCTTCATTGAATTCGAAATAATATATATATATTTTTTTTTTATCTTTAATATATTTTTTTCTGAGATAAGTAATTGAGATGAATAAAGAATTTAATTTGGTTAGAGAACACGCACTCATTCGAAAAATTTTTTACACAAAATTAAATAAAGTTAAAAGTTATATTTTACAGAATGAATAAAAAAAAAAAAAGTATTTTAAAAATATATATCATGGAATATTTAAATGAAAAAAGTTATTTGAAAGAAAGAAAAAAAAAAAAAAAATTTTTTTATTGGGACTTTGTATTTTTAAAAGTTCGCGCACACAGCACAACACTCGCCACCTAGAAACTTTGAAATAGCCTATCTCAAAGCTCTGTCTCTTGGTGCAGAGGTAAAAGTCTCGGTTCAGGTACCAAAGGTCAGCGGTTCGCTTCCCGTCCTGAGCGACAAAATTTTATTTCTATTATATTGGCTACCAATTAATATAAAT